>ML870885.1:0-20017 GCA_009831015.1 Picea engelmannii | reverse complement strand
GAGCCGAGATGGGAGCTAGACAAAATCTCTGGATAGTATGTGTGGCCCCTTTGTGGATCAGGGGGATAAGGGGGAAGAAGAGTACCCCTAGCATTGGCTGGGAGGTACCAGTGAAGTCTCGACGGTCGATGAGCGGGAGCTGCATGGAGCGCGCAGGAAGTCATTCAGAGCGGGTGAACAAGCCATGGTACGCCTTCTTCATTGAATGGTAGATTGTTGTAGGTTTTATGATTGGATCTGCATGTTGATTATGTAAGTAGATTGGATGTTTAGATTGATAGATGAAATTTTTCTTAGCCTAGCTCTTTTGTTGTCGTCTCCTATGGCCTTGTTTTCTCGCATGTCAGGACCACCCTGTGTGTTGATTGTGACCTTGAGTTTGTGTAGCCTTTGTCCCTAGCTCACCAGTTCTCGCCTGAGCAATCGGCCAAGAGCTTGATCTACGGTCATCGCCTTAGCGTTAAAAGACCTATGGATCTCAACACCCTGCTTTCTTATGTGAGGATGGTGAAGCAAAGGAAAACCTATCAACTGTCTACCTCTATGGATGTCCTTGCTAGATTGATGAATTGCGTCCTTTAGCACAACCTCTGCGTATGGTTTATTTTGCTTCCTTCTTGTTTATTTTTACGCTTTGACTGATAGAATCCCTGAGATCCCTTCGACTAGTTATCCTTCTGGCCCAGGCGTTCTCTTACTGTTATCAGCATCTTTATGTTGGTATCCCAAGATGTGAAAAGCATTTAGCTTCTATCTATGTTGGTTTCATGTAGATTGACTTGTTTTTATTCTGTTGCATTGTCATTATGTAATGGAGGTAAAAACCTTACCTCTGCGATGGCAATTTTGAAACGGATGAAAAAAAAACATATATATTACTCTGCTATTTTAAATAGTTAATGGATAAAAAAGGGGTATCACTTCTGCGTTGGTCATTATGTAATGGTTTTAATATCTACCTCAACGATAGTAAATATGTGACACATGGAAAGTGTTTCCTTTGCACTAGGATGAATGATGTTTGTGTGTTATCTAGAGATGGAATTGTTTTACCCTGAGTTAATACGTATTACAGTGAGGAATGTGTTTTATCTTGACAGGAGTGTTCTCATTGTACTCTGCATTCCTCCTTGTGGATCAGCATTATCCTTCTTCTGGATTCCCTGCGGTTATACTCCCTTATCCACGTTCTTCACAGAAGATTTTACCCAACTTCGTTCATCTAAAAATTATCATGAGAGTCTTAAATACCTTTGCAAAAATTTTGTGCTCTTTGCTATGTGTTTTCCCTTTTCTGAGTTTCATTTTCCCATAGTGTTTTAGGAGGGTTCAGGCTCTGCGCCTTCCCTTGTCCCCATGATTTGGGACTGCCACGAATGCTGGAAGTGGGGCGAATCTAGACCAGATTCAACTGATGATTTGTTAAGCTGGGGAGTCCATGTTTTACCTTCTATGTGACTGGCATCTTTACTGAATGAGCCTTGTCTCGCGGCTAACAAAAACCCATAGGTGCGATAGCATTACTATTTTGAGTGTGCATGCGTCCCATACAAATTTAAGGGGTAGTTTTGGTAGGCATTGCACAAGCAACACCCCTACGGTGATTACGTGACGTCCTGGTGGTGGACGCGAGGTATAAATGACAGTAAATTTTATATTGATGAAATGACAGTGTGAAAAGCAGTAAAACTTGTAATTGTTAGTTGAAACGACAATGGAAATGATAGTTGTTTTGGCAGAAAATCTTAAAATGGCAGTTACGCCAATGACAGTCAATTTTTATCTAAGCCTTAACTTTTAGACCACCGTAAATATAGTTTCAATGGAAGAATGCAATGGAAGTAATTTATAGTTTTCATGTTGGGCCATAAATAAATTACTCAAGGTCCTTATTAGGTCAACTGTTTTTTTATCTTAAATATTCTTAATGGATGTATAAGTTCTGGATTTACATTGAAGCGAGATTTGAAGTTTTGCTTATCTTTAGATTTTAATTATGGGAGCACTATGGTGTAACTATGTGTAGGATGCAACTTGTATGGATTAGTCGTTGTTGCGATCTAGCTTACCTGACAACTTATGTGTTGGACTATTATTTTACAGCATTCCTCCATTACTTGTTAGCAATGATGAATTGTGGTAGAACATAGTATTATTAATTTTAGGGTGCACTTGTTTAGCTTGTTGATACTTAACTCGCAATTATATCATCTATATATTGTTTCTGATTTCAATTCATTTAAATGACAACGATATAATATGTTTAGGGCAACAATATCATTGCTAGAAGGCTATCCTCTAATAGACTTAGTTGTACCGTTGAATGCGATACCAATGTTTGTCCTAAGTAAAATACTTTGGTTATCTTTACATATTATTAAAAAGGATATAAGATTTTATTGGAGGCAAGATTTCAAGTTAAAGTTATCATTAGATTCTAATGTCAGATATGTCATTTTTTATGTTAAATAAAATACCTTTTTAATTATTTTTGAAAACCTTTAAGATTTGGATTTTTATTGGAAGTATGTGGTCAAAGTTATAMCTTCATTGGACAATTCTTTCATTAGATTCCCTTACTGTAACATTTAGAGTGTATGTGTGTATAATATGCTACCTTAWATAAGATAACATAGTTTTCCCATATGGGCGTAAATAAAACATTTCAATGTCTAATTTATGTAAAAGACTATATTAAGGTCGACTATAAACATTCTTGAAGGATTTATGAAATTTTGATTTTTAGTGGGAGAAGGTGTCCTAGACGATCTTGATGTTGTCATTAGATCAATCAGATTGGACTTGTTGTTTGGGGATGTAGACACATCCTTGTTCCTCAAAACAGTCGCCATCCCTGAGACCTTAAATGGTCAAAATCAATGGGAACCTGGGCTTGAGCATTGCTTATGTGTCTTGGAGGTCCTAACGATTGCAGGGTAGGACGAGCGGGTAGTCAGTCTTATTTTTCGTCGGTTGATTGTCATTCATTGCTTCCAAATGCTTGATGTGTGTCTTAGGTAGTTATGTTGTTGTCGCATTTTCATGCATCATGTTCGTCATCGTGTTGTGACGCAAAGTATAATGTCTTTATTACCCTTGTACACACGCACACACAAAAAAAAAAAGAAAAAAAATTTGCACTTGTTATGAGAGGTTTGTTGTTGTACGAAACTGGAGGTCTGTTACATTCACCAATTAACAAAATCCATGTTGATAGTGCTATCCCTCATGTTAAATTAGTAGAAACTAAAAATAAATGTAAGAATGAAATTTATACTACAATATCTTTTATGATTTACTAGTCAAAAAGTCTAAACATCTTTTCCTCAACACTTTAAAATACTTTGTTTCTTCAACCAATAACCTTGAGTAAAAACTAAAAGTAAATGTAAAATAAAATTTGTACTACAATATGTTTGATGATTTACCACTCAAAAAAATTCCAAACTTCTTTTCCTCAACACTTTATTAAAATAGTCTATTTTTGCAACCAATAACCTTGATTTTGCATGTTTTTGAGTTGCATTATAAGTCCAAAGTTACATCTATAATAGTGCTCATAGGATGTTTTTTTTTTTTTTTTTAAGTAAAAAAGTAGAACCTGCTATATTAAGTTATCAAAGAAACCTTGACAAAAAGTATAGAGATATAGGTCTGAGCCACCAAAAATGCTGCCATTTTACCGGAAACCAGCATGGTTTGGAAAACTGTTTTGCCCTCTGTCCTGCCTGGAGGAAACCAGGACAGATGGCTATAGTCCAAGTGTACATGTAACAATAGCATGATTAAACAAAGAAACAAACTAGCATAGAATAACCTAGATACCCGGTGACCCGTCGCCCTTGCTTGTCTGCCATGTGGACCCAGATGGGATGGCAAATGTCTGTGCACAGAGAGGGCACTTCCTCTTTGTTGGAGCATTGGAGTATGCATCAAGGAGCAGGTCCAGACGCTGTCCCATGAGAAGGGCCCTGTGCTCCAGGTCTGCCATGTGCCCTCGGAGTTCGAACACCAGAGCCAGATGCTCTGCATGGAGGAAAATACCATGCAAGCCATTACCTGCGTCGTTGAGGATTACGTCCCCCATTTCCACGTTCATTCCATCTCCAACTTTGAGCTCCAGCAGTTCTGCACCAGCCGCTTCCTCCTTCCTCGTTGGGCTGGTCTCGTCCGCGTTCTCTTCGGTGCAAGCCTTGTCCCGAGTTTCTTCCTCGATCGTTGCCTGCACAACATGGCTGGTGGGGCTGTAGTCACCTATCCAAGGTATCTCCTTGACAATTCACCTAGGGATATCATCTGCCAGCTCGATTTTAGGACTGCTTCCATACTGGGAGTTCGTCGTCATGGCTTGGGGTTCCGGGGTGGTCGCCAATTCCTCCATGAACGGTATTTCTTCAACGTAACAGGTAGGAAACACATCCGTGGCACCATCCTCTAGTCTGTTTCTAGGTTCAATTGCCATGGTTTCACTACTACGCACGGCCCTAGTCTCTACAATAATGGCATGCGGAGCCAATTGGTCAGCGCGAGCCTTCTTCCGAAGAATGGAGGTTGCCATCGACAAAGCACACTCTATTTTCTCCCTCCTTTGCCTCTGTGCTTTGTGGGTGTACTAGGCTGAGCCACGGCGAGGCCTACCCCGCTTCCTGGTCATGTTTGCCAAGGGATATATAACAATGCGGAGAGGATGCAGCGAGATGAGAGTAAGCCAGGATGAGAAGGAAACAGAGCTACACCAGAGCTCCCAAACGACGGGGAGGCCCAAAGCGAGAGCAAACCAACTCTTTCCAGGCGCTCGAGAATACAAATTGCCAAAGACCGGATTCACCTGGCTATCCATAGACCCTGTCATGCTGAGTGCATTATGAGCGAGATTTTTCGCGCGAGGGAGGTGTCCCTCCTCCGTATATCGGTTGTAATGGTCGTCTACCATCATAAATGTGAGGCGGATGGGTGGCGACCATTAGAATTTATGGTGTGGCTCAATGCAGAGCCAGGTGGAGAGGAGTTACAACATGTCACCCCATTTGGGAATGGGAAGTCTCTGTTTGCAAGGTCTTTGCAACACCTTGAGAGGTCTGTATCATCAAAGAGATGGGCTTGCCAATGTATGAGTTCTGACTTAGAGTCAGCTCCAGTATTTTCCAGGTGATCCACAACCTTGTTAGCATCTTTTTTCACATGAGAAGGGATTAAAATGAGATTGGGGTAGATAAGATCTCCGAAATCCTCCAGAAGTCCTGAGAGTCTCCAGCTGGGGGAGATCCTCTTGGGGAGTTCACCATGTAGGATTTTGGAGATGAGTTGGATTATGATTTGGGAATCTCCCTCAATGATGATCTGATGGTACTGGTGTTGAACAACATCTTGGAGGCCTCTGACAAGGCTTCTGATCTCCTCCACATTGTTTTTGTTTTCCCCTAAAAAGCCTGCCATCATGTGAATAATCTTACCAGTGTGGTTCTGAAGGATAGCTCCAAAACCAGCTGGTCTAGGGTTACCCCTGGAGGCCCCATCAAAGTTAATCTTGAGGAAGCCTGAGGGGGGTGGAGTCCATACCGTGGGGCTGTTAGCTCGTCTATTTTTAGTCTTCCCCTGGGTTTTCACATGAATTTGCATGTCCTAGCCTTTAAGAATACTCTCCTCCTCGGGCTTACATTGCAGATATTCATGGAGCCAAGATTTGCTATGGACTGTTTCACAGATAAGCTTCTTAACCCTCTCCCATGTAATGGTGGTAGGGGCTGGTTTTGAGTGGAAGATTCTCTTGTTTCTGTCTTTCCAAATTGCCCATAAGGTGAAGCCCAGGAGCAGCTGCCAGATGTGTTGGAGAATTGGATTTTGGAAGGAATTTGTTTCCCAATTAGCTAGGGTATCCCTGATGCTACCTTGATTTCTCTGGGAGTGTCACATGGCTTGGGCTCCCCAATCCCAGATCTGTTGACTTTAATGGCAATTGTTGAGGAGATGTTCCATGGCTTCCTCGCTTTGTTGGTAAAGGGTACATCTGGAGGGACCTATAAAGCCTTTCTTTAGAAGGTTGTCCCAGGTGAGGATATAGTTTTGTGCTGTGAGCCAAAGAAAAAAGGAGACCTTGGGAAGGAGTATTGATTGCCAGACTTTGCTCCAGATGGTTTCAGGGATTTGGTTTTGGTAGTTTCCCTATAGGTAGTATGCTTCACTGACCAAGAAGATGCCTGTTGTGGAGTGGCCCCATCGGAGTATGTCTGGTCCCTCTTTGATTGGAATTTTCCAGTGTAGTATACAATTCTACCAGGGTAGAAGGTCGAAATCCTCTGTGATCTGTAATTTTGTTTACCTTTTTTTCCATTGTCTCCAAGGTTGTCTTCTATGAGTTGGGATCCAAAAGTCGTTAACAGTTCTGAAGATATTCGGCTGTAATCGATTTTCGAGAGGGTTGAGGCTTTCCAGGTCGCTGAGAGGGGGTAGCTATTGCCAAGAGTCCTGCCAGAAGAGTGTGCTTTCGCCATTTCTCACTTCCCAAAAAGCATGCTTCTGAATCAGGGGGTGATTTTGTCAGGCGGTGTTCCATATGTTGGATCCTTGTATCTGTTCATTGAATCTGATTAGTTGGTCAGGCTGTGTGTTCGGGGTGTACTTTTGTTTCCAAATATGTGCCTAGAGCTCTTTCGGATGTTGCAGCCACCTCCACCACATCTTGGCTCCCATGACCTAGTTAAGCTTTCCCGGATCCCGAATTTCCAGCCCTTCAAATTTTTTGGGTTTACAAAGTTTATCCCATCCAAATAAAGCCCACTTCTTGTTATTTTTGTGTCCCTGCCACAGGAAATTTATTTGGAGACTCCTGATAGCCTTGATGACCGAGATGGGCGCTGCTAGAGCAGTAAAGAGGTAAGTTGGCAGAGCTTGCAGGACTGACTTGAGCAAGACCAGTCTGGCAGCAATGTTCAAAGGTCTAAAGGTCCAGTTGTTCAACCTGTTGGCTATAGATAAGAGCAGGATGTCCCATGAAATGGATCACACTGGATCTCTAGTTAGAGGAATGCTTAGGTATATGGAAGGGAGGGAACTTTTGGAAATGCTTAGAAGTCTTGAAAGGTGATTCTGAATCGAGGCTGGCATGTTGAAAAAATAGAGTTTGGATTTGTCCAGGTTTAGTAGCATGCCTGAGGCTTCCAAAAAGTCCGAGAGAATTGAGTTGAGCTTGGTGGATTCTCTAACCGTGGGGGTGTTCATGAGAAGGGTATCGTCGACAAACTGGCTATGTGACAGCGCTGGGTGAAGGTTATGAAGTGCCAGCCCAGTAAGTGTACCCTCAAGAACCGTTTCTTTGAGGTAGTGACCTAAACCTTCTGGCATGATTACAAAGAGAAAAGGGGAGAGAGGATCACCATGCCTAATTCCCCTAGTGGAGTGGAATGGTCAGGAGGGTGTGTCGTTGACAAGAATGGAAAAGAAGAAAGAGGAGGTAAGCTTGAGAACCCAATTGACCCAGGGTTTATTGAAGCCAAAGGATTCCAGTACAGAATGCAAGTATTGCCAGCTTAATCTATTGAAAGCTTTTGAGAGATCGAGTTTGATAAGAATACCTGGTGTTTTTCTCGTTTTTAAGGAGTGGATCACCTCATTGGCCAGTATGACGTTGTCCATGGTTTGTCGTCCTTCTACATACCCAGATTGCTCACTGGAAATAATGAATGGTAGGAGCGACTTGAGGCAATTGGCAATGACCTTTGTGATTATTTTGTAAATGACATTACAGAAGGAGATTGGTCTGAACTGTTTTGGGTGTGTGGCGTGCTCCTCCTTGGGGATGAGAGTGATGAATGTTGTGTTGAGAGTGGAGAGAACTTGACCAGATGTTCTTGATTCTTCTATCACCATCCAGACATCTTCCTTGATCATGTCCCAACAATGATGGAAAAAATCTGTAGTGAAGCCATCCAAACCCGGTGCTTTACCTGGTGGCATTTCCTTTAGTGCTGAGTCCACTTCAGACTGAGTGATTGGCCTTATCAGTGCTCTATTCTGCTCAAAGGTTATCAGCTGGGGTATGTGCTTGGTGATTTTCTGGATAGCTTCCTCCCTGTTCATATTGGTCTCTATGAGGAGATCTTTATAGAAGGATTTGAGTTCCTCCGCTATTTGGTCATGATCTCTTATAGGGATGCCTTGATCATCCTCCAATTGGGTAATGCGATTGATGTATTTATGGTGTGTCATTGCTCTGTGAAAGAATTTTGTGTTGTGCTCCCCTTCTTTGAGCCATTGAACCCTGGATGTTTGCCTCCATAGGATCTCTTCTTGTTCCCTATAGACCTCCAGGTCTACAATTAGTTGCTCCTCTTCCTTCACCAGGTTCGGAGTTCTTCTTCTTGAGATGAAAGTTCATTGAAGTTTCTCAAGTTGTCTCTCGATCTACTTCTGCCTGAGGAGTGTGTTTCCAAAAGTGGATTTATTCCAGCTTTTCAAATGTTGCTTGAAGTTCTTAAGGTGCTACTGGAACTTATACATATGAGTGCCATGATCTATTTCAGCCTGGGCCCACCATGTGTGAGCCAACTGGTGGAAGTTTGGGTGGGTGAGCCAGAACTTTTCAAATTGGAAGGGCTTGGGCCTGGGGGGGAAGCCCGGGTCCAGACAAAAGGTGATAGGCCAGTGGTCCGACCCTATTTTTGGCATTATATTTGCTTCCATGGCTTGGTCACTTTTGAGGAGGGCTTCAGTCACTAGAAAGCAATCTAGTCTACAAGCAACATGCTGGTGCCCTATTCTTCTATTGGACCAGGTAAAGATTCCATTACAGGTTTCCATATCAACCATATTTAATTTCTCTATTAGGGTTTTGAACTTACCATTCTCCTGCTCCAGCCGTTTTGTTCCTCCTATTTTTTCCTCCAGCGTTAGGATCATATTGAAGTTGCCTCCAACAATCCAGTGTGGCATGTGTAAGAGATTTTTGACGTATTGAAGGGTTTGCATGAAGCTCTCCTTATCTTGGATGGACTGCAGGCCATAGACATTTGTGATGGCTCCTTCCTTGGTGGAAGCTACAACTTTGAAGTGAGTTGTTAGAGTACCTGTTGTAGAGAAGGGATGATGCATAGAGACTGTTTGTGGGTTCCAAAGGATGGCTAGTCCTCCGGATGCGCCCACTGAATCTTGGTAAAGGAAGTCACCACCTCTCCAGCTGCGTCGAAAGATGTTTTCAACCTCCTGCCCTGCACATTTAGTTTCTTGCAGGAGAGGGATATCCGGGTTCTCTATTTTAATACATTCTCTGAGGGTCCTCTGCTTGGATCTTCCATTGAGGCCTCTGATATTCCAAGTTATTGTCTTCATCATGAGGAAGGTGGAGAGGGGTGGAGGTATCCCTCTGATAACCTCTGTATCTGTCCTGAATTGATCATCAGGTGCCCTGCCTCTTTAATATGTTGATGGGATGGTTTGCGTCCTCTTCTCTTATTTTCCTTGGTTGATCTTTTGGGCTTGGATCCTAGATCTGTTGAGATGCCTAGTCTAGCTGTAGATACCACTGTGGAGTTGGTAAACACTTTATGAACTTTACAGAGCTGATCTATCGGGATGTGTTGCAGATTATTTTGATTGAGGGCTTCCTCCAGTTTTTCCAGGTCTATCTCCGCCAGATCCATTTCATCCATGAGCATGTTGGTGTCTCTGTCTATGCCTGATTGTGTTGTCTGGGTTGTTTCTTTTGGGTGGGTTGTGTTTAGCACTTCAGGGCTTTTGCCTTTTGCTTGCATTGTTGCTTGATGGGAGTTCTGTATTTCCGCATCTTCTAGCAGCTGATTCAGAACATCATAGGAATTTTTAGTGGGGACCTTTGGGGCCGAGTTTTGATTCTATTTTCTTGATGGGTTCTTTCGTCTTCCTGTGACATTGGAAAAACCATCCTTTTTCTTTCTTTCATTGAGCTTGGTGGCTGTGGCATTCAAAGGACAATCTCTGAACAAGTGGCTGTGCTCATGGCACTTCCTGCACCGAAAGGGTATGTGTTCATAGTCGATTTTCTGGTTCCAGTCTTCATCCTAGTATTCAAGCATGATGGATCCTGGCAGGGCTTTTGATAAGTCCATATAGATGCAGATGCGGGCATATGAGGTGTACTTCCTCATTTTTGTAGCTTCTGAAGATTTGACATATCGTCCCACCATGTTTCTGATGCCCATGAGTATTTCTTCCAACTAGAATTCCTGGGGTAGAGAGTACAGCCGGATCCAGACCGGGGCTCTTGTAAAGTCCTCCTGCTCCAGATTGAATCTGTCGGTCCAGAATCTCAGAAATAGACCCGTTGAATTATAGAAATATGGTCCATTGTCGAAGATTTTGTCCTTGTCTTCGAGATTATACAGGATTATTGTAAAGAAACACTTGGAACTAAACTCGACTTCATAATCACCTTTAGGGTTCCACCAATCCTTGATCCAACGAGTGAGATCTCTTTCAGTCGGCCACAGGCCCAAGAATTTGCCGATCAGTGTGTGATCCATCATAAACTGGGTGTGTTCCCCAACCCATGTTGATTTGATGTGATAAAGTTGGGGTTTTTCCATTTGTGGTATACACTTACCTGGTAGCCATCCTTTGGAAGCTTGCAGATGAGATGTGCTGGGTTCTAGTTCCATTTCTTTACTGAATCCTTGTTCTTGGGTAAAGAGTTGATCCCGCAGGTGCACCGGTGGCTCAAAGGCAGGGCGTTTAGCATGGATTCCATTTCTATCATTGGCAGTGATATCGTTGTATGAGGGGGGTTTCCCCCCCTCTCCCGAGCTCATTGTTGGGTGTACAGAAAACTTGTAAGGTGCTCTCCTGCAGAACGTGGAAGTGGGCGGCAGGGCTCTGGTGTCAGAGCATGCATCAGGTGCTTCACGGTAATAGGTGTTGGCGTTCGGAGGTCACTCCTGGATTGCTAGCAGGAGCAGAGACCGATGCCCATCAGTTTTATGTCACGATTTGTTTAAAGGGTGATCAAATGGAGGGAAACTCAGAACAGCATCGTGTCAACTCAGAAACCAGACCAGGCATGCATGAATGAGTGAGGTCTTGATAAAATCCAAACAGTGAGCCGTAGTAAAAGGGCGAGTAGGTGGATGACTTACGCAAGAAGGGTGAAAAGGTCTATCACAGACATCCGGTTTGTAACAGACTGAGGAAGAATGCATTCGAACACAAAATCCTTTCACATTCAAATACAAATACCAGAGGGCACAACAACATCAAAACAAATCCTTTATTGTAACAAGATGTTCAATTGTGAATCCTCAAGCATGAGACGAAAGAAAGATGGAAAAAGGAGAACTGTTTGTTATAAACCAAGAAATCTCAAACACAGAGGCATAAACAGGAAACCAGAGTATTTGTTGAAACTTTACAGTCGGGAGCTTAGCTCTACCATCGATAGATACAAAAATGGAAAAAATGCCTACATATACTCAAAACAATAACAGCAGCGGAACCAAGAAAATGCATTGAAAGCTTTGCGTCTGCATGGCTTCTGACACTCTGCAGCCGTAATCTTTGAAAAATCATGCAACTTGTGGCAGACGCGATAGATCTTCTGACAGTTACATCGGCGAATCGACGTGCCTTTAATTCATTGTAGGACGTCCCCATTATGGCGGAGACGATGTCTAACCAACACCAACCGCTTCAATAACTTCTTCTTGGGATTGAGAACGGCTCGACCAACTCAGGATTTTGGGATACGGAAGACTTCTCGCGCCGCCACCTGAACTAACTGAATAGCTTGAGGGATGGGCATGGAGGCCAGCGCAGAGGATGAGCGCACGACAGGAATGGTGGTGCCAGGTTATAGGGTGCGAAAGGAGTGATAGAACGAGAAAAGGATGACAGAGGACGATTCATGGCGGAAGACATCAGGTAGAAGGGAAGAAGATGGGAGAAACGAACTTGCCTTCGGGTGAGAGGCCGATGTGGAAAGGAATGGGACATGTGACAAACAGTGAGTGGATGGTGGGAAGAAGGGAGAACCACGCAGACCAAAAGGATGAGGTGGGCGAGTGACACATGGCAGTGGGAGAAAGGTGGACGGGAAGATGACAAGGCAGGGGAGAGGGCCACATTGGCTAAACATGGAGCGGCTGAGAAGGGCGGGGCTGCACGAGCACCGTTGATCTAGGCGCATCGATCGCGGCCGTCGGGAAGCTGCATATGGGATTCCGGACCCCCCCCCCCGCATTAAAGGTAAAAAGGCAAGGGGGGTTCAGAATCCAACGCACGCCGTTGATCCGGGCACGCAGATCTGGACTGTCCAAAACTGATTCTCGTTTAATCTCAGACGCATTTGCGCATAAAAATTAGGACAAGTGGGTTTTTAACCCTTTATTTTGCTATCTAATCCCCTCTACAAGAAATATCGCTAACATTTGGCTCCATGGGGAATAGAGTCGTCCCTGTGATGCTCTAAGAACTCTTTTGCAGACTTAGTGCCTTTGCTGTTGGGCTATGGAGTCATTTATTAGTCCGGAAAATAAAACAAAAACAAACAATATTTACAAAACAAAACGAAACGAGCCAACTGTGGCTCACAGAAAACATTTCTTTAAGAAGTGCCCATTGACTGGGCCACTAAAAACTGCATTGCCTTCCAGATCCTACAATCTGTAAGTGTTGTTTGAAAACACTTCAAGGATCTTGAAAGGCCCAAACCAGAGGGCATCAAATTTACTGTGTTTGCCCTTTTCCTGCCTAGGTGCATCCCACTTGAGCACCAGGTCACCCTGCTCAAACTCTTTCTTCTTGTTTTTCTTGTCAAAAGCCTGCTTGATCTTCTGCTGGCGATGGTAAGCTCTGTTCAGGACCTGTTCTCTGATCTGCTGCACCTCCACCATCTGATGAATTCTTCTGAGCACATGGTTAGGTTCTGCCTCATAGTCTTGGAGGAGATTTTCCACAGGCAAGGCAAGCTGAGTGGGGAAGACGGCCTTAATCCCATAAACAAGCTGGAAGGGTGAGAGACCCAGGGATTTCTTTGTTGTCACTCGATCGGCCCAAAGTACAAATCTGAGCTTTGAGTCCCAGGCCCTTTTATTGTCCTCCAAAAGCTTTTTGATGAGCTTGATTAGACTTTTATTAGAGGACTCTGCCAGTCCGTTTCCCTGAGGATAGTAGGGAGTGGAGTGAATCAGTGAAATCCCAAATTGTTCACAAAATTTGACCAGAGGCTCAGATCTAAATGGGGAAGCATTGTCAGTTACAATTTTGCTAGGGCAGCCAAACCTAGCTATGATGTCTTCCTGAAAGCTGATGATTACTTTGTGAGAAGTGCTTCTAGTAGGGACAACTTCTATCCATTTAGTGAAGTAGTCGGTTGCTATCAAAATCCATCGATGTTGGCCACTTGAGGGAGGATGAATTTCCATGATGAAGTCCAATCCCCATTGCTGAAAGGGCGCAGAGACCACCACAGGTTTCAATGGTAGGGATTTGAGTTGCTGCTTCCCTGAGAATTTCTGACATTTGATGCAAGCTCTAATTTCTCTGCAGACATCAGGAAATAAGGTGGGCCAGTAGTACCCAGCTCGGAGGATCTTGTGAGCTGTGGTCTTCCAAAAATAATGGCCTCCACAGAGACCACTATAGAAATCGTTCATAACCTTCTGGGCCTGCTATTGGTCCAGACACATTAATAATACACCCTGGGGGTCTCTCCAATACAAGGCCTAGCCAATAAGACAATACCTGACAGCTTTGAGCTTTAAAGCTCTTGCCTTGCTTTTTTCCATCCCATCGGGGGGTCTCAACTCCTGCAGGAAATACAAGATATCTTTGTACCAGGGGCATGTTGATAGTGGCACATTGCTTTGGGAACCCTTGTTGGATGATTCAACTTTCTCATTGATAAAATTGATTTCCAAGGCTTTATAATTGGATTCGGCCAAGAGTTTGGCCAAACCCTGCCCCTTTATTAGCTTGGTGGGCTTAATTTCCAGGTCAAATTCTAGGATCTTGGCGATCCATTTACCTCTTCTTCCGTCTATGTCAGGCTGTATAAGAATGTCCTTCACAGAGGTTGAAGGGACATATGCAATGATCTTTGAGTGTAAGACATAGACCCTGAAAGCCTTGAGAGCTTTCACCAAGGCATAAGCCTGCTTCTCCATGATCTCGTATCAGAGCTCTGCATCTCTCAGCGCCTTGCTAAAGAAGGCAATAGGATATTCTTTCCCTTGATCATTTTTCTGCAACAGAACCACTGCTACTATGTCAAAGGAAGAAAAAGAAAATATCATAAAATTTTTAGAATAATCTAGACTGATCAGCACAGGGGCCTCGGTCAATGCTTTCTTTATTTGGTCAAAAGACTTCCTGGGTTCAGTAGTTCATTTTATTTCATGGCCCTTCCTGAGCATGGCTATGATATGTTTCACCAATTCAGCAAAAGTTGAGACAAAACCTCCTCAGGAAATTAATCCTTCCCAAAAATGCTTGGACCTCCTTTTTGGATCTGGGAAGTGACAGGGCTTGAATTGCTTCTACCCTGTTTGGATCAATCCTTACTCCCTCTGTTGAGACTATATGGCCTAACAGCTTCCCTTCTTGCATAGCAAACAATGATTTCTTGGGATTCAGGGAAAGGCCAAACCTGCGAAACTTCAGGAAAACCTTCTTCAAGTGGGAGTGGTGCTCAATATCAGTCTTGGAGAAGATTGTTATGTCATCTAGGTAAATCACCACAAACTTATCTTTTTCCCGATGAAGGCTATGTCCATGGCTCGCTGAAACGTTGCTCCCGCGTTCATCAGCCCAAATGGCATATTGGCATACATGAATGTGCCCCAAGGAGTGGTGAAGGCTGTCTTTTCTCTGTCCTCGGGCATGACTGATATCTGGTTATAGCCAGAAAATCCATCAATCATAGATATCCTGGATGCACTAGTGGCCCTCTGCAATATATGCTCCATGTTGGGCAGGGGGTAATTGTCCTTCCTTGAACTCCTATTCAGGTTCCTGAAATCAACACAGAGTCTGATTTCTCCACTCTTCTTTCTTACTGGAACCAAATTGGCTACCCAGCTGGAGTATCTCAAGGGGACAATGATCTGGGCATCCAACAGATTTTTTACCTCTCTCTCCATGACAGGTAGCAGTGTAGGATTTATCTGTCTCAGCTTCTGCCTGAAGGGTCTAGCCTCCTCTTTCAGTGGGATCTTGTGCTCGATGACTGACGTGTCGTATGTCTTGAGGTCTTCGTAGGTCCACGCGAACACATCAGCAAACTCCCTCAGTAACTTAGTATATCCGATCCTCTGCTCCTCAATCAGGTTCTTTGATAGCTTGACCAACTTGGGCTCCTCAAGTGTGCCTATGTTGCACTCAGTCGTATCGGCATCATCACCTAAAATTCCACCTTTCATTGCCACATCATTCCCATCGAACAATCTTTCTAATGGGATCATCCCTCTTGGTATATGATTACTCGATAGTTGAATAATTTGATGGTCAACAACTTTATTCAACAGCTCCCCAGGGTGGTCGCTGCCATCTGTGTCAGGGTCCTCATCTATGCGTGATGCAGAAAAGTCATCAATGGATTGGAGGAATTTCTCGATCTCCTGATCATCTTTGAATACCTTCCAATGTCTGACATTGTCTGGCACAGAGGGTCTGTATCTTATTTCCACCTCTGATCTGTCAGCTAGCCGTGTGGGGGCTTCTAACAAACTAGCTGAGAAGGCTTGGAAGTCGGCTGGAGCATTTTCTTCCCTTGGAATAAAAGAGATGTTGAAAGCCAGGAAGAAACTGTCAATTAGATCCCATACCTCGTTCCTGTAATTCTTGAGGCGAGGGTGCTTGTTCTGATATACATTTTTGACCTGCTGGACAATTAATTCTGCATCCCCGAACACAGCCATCTCCTTGATTCCCATTTCTCTTGCAGCCCTTAATCCCAGAACCAGAGCTTCATATTCTGCCACATTGTTGGTGACTTCAAATTCCAGCTTGTATGACAGTGATATGGTTTCTTGAGAAGGAGATTTGAATACCACTCCGGCACCTGCACCTATACTGGAAGAAGCTCCATCAAAGAACATCTTCCAAATAGAAGTGGTTGGAGAGGGCATCCCCTGATTAAGACTGAGCTGCTTTCTGATCTGTAAAGGGGTCTCAGGCTCATCAGTGACCTGCAATAAGCTAGATCCTAAGTCAGTGTTTAAGGCATAGATGGGATGATTAGTGGGGTTTTCTTCATCACTGACAATGTAGGCTAGCTGGGCTTCTCTGTACAATCTCCTATGTTCCCCCCCAAAGACTGGAATGGTGGCATACGTGAGGCCTATCTGCAACGTCCCTCCAAGTCTCTTAATCCAAGACCTTGACAACAGCATGCCAAACTTGGGGGGAACATCAGCTACCACTATATCCATGACCATACTTTTCATGGGCAGCTGAAACAGGGAAACTGCCAGGTCCTTGATGACTCCCAAACACTGTACCCTCCTGGAGTCAAAGGAATAGAGGTCATGATAGGCTCTGGTGACTTCTAATCCTAGCTCTTCCTTGACGGCTTTAGGCATGAGGTTGTGGGAGGCCCCTGAATCCATTAAGAAATTATGCAGTACTTTGTCATGTATGTTCAGGGAGGTGTAGAAGGGAGGGGATGAATCATCTTTGTCTTCTACCATGGGACCTAGGACCACTGCAGGCCTTTCGTCTTGGAGGCTTATGAAGTCTGTGGAAGGGCTAGGGGCTTCATATTTCAACAAGTCGGAAAAGCATTTTTTGAATTCCCCATGTTTGATTAGCTCAGTGAGGGGCACAGGGATTCTGATCTTTTGAATTTCATGCTCGAAATTAAAGGAAGATGTAAGCTTTGGAATTTCTCTAATCTGAGGAGCATGTTTTTGAATAATAGGGGAGAGAGGTTGAGCCTTTTTACCTCTGTGGTTGTCAGCTATCTTTTCAGCAGGCTTCTCTGCTCTAGTGGATGACTCAGGAACATCAGGTGTTGCTACCCCTTTGTCGGATCTCAGGTTATACCTGCCTTGGCCACTGCCGGCTTTGTCTCCCTTGCTCAATTCATTTAGTTGGTTTTCCATGAGAGACTCCTCATACACTGACTTGGTCATATGGGGGAAAGGAGGGGTGACTTCTACAGAGTGGATTTTGGGTTCAGACTCGTCTGCTTCTGCTTCCTCTTTATCATCTACAAAGTTGTTTTGGAAGGGAGCCTGAATCCTTTGGTCGTCTCTGTCCCTTTCTTTCTCTTTATGCATAGTTGGAGGAGTAAAATTGTTTGGCCTTCTGAAACCTCCTATGTTCTCGGTGTTCTGGGGGCCTTTGCTCATTTGCTTCCTTTCCATCCTCAATCTTTACACCTCTTCTTTAAGAAAGTTCATTACTTGGGCCAGCTCATTTACTTGAGAATGGGACAATGATGGGCCAGAGATGTTGGAGTCAGAAGTTGAGGCTTCTGATTTCCCTCTTCTTCTGTGTGTGTCGGCCTTGTTTCTCAGTCTGTCAGTAGCTAATATATTAGATTCCACCTCTATAGCTACATCTTGCATCTGAGCTAAAGAGGTGGCTCTTCTTTCTCTTAATACGAGATAGAAGTCGGGGTCAAATGCACTAGCATATGAAATTTGAGCAGAGGCTTCGGAAGGCTTTATTTCTGTAGGAATCTTGCTATACATCTTATTGAACCTTTTGGAAAAGTCTGAGACTGACTCTCCTTCCTGCTTCTTCAGGGACCCAAACTCAGTCATGTAATATATGTAGTCTTTTCTATCTCCCCACTGCCTCAGGAAAACATTATCCAGGGCTTCAATACCAGCAATAGATCCCGGGGCCAGACCCCTGAACCACTTTCTAACCTCACCATCCAAGCTCTGGACAAAGACTCTCATCCAGATGTCTTCATTCTCAATATTGAGGTTATCTGCATAACTGTAAAAAGCAGCCAAGTTCTCTTCAGCAGTTATGTCTCCCTCCCCAGTGAACTTGGGCATATACTTCAAGTAGTCTCCAGCAGGGAGAGGATTCATAGGGTGAGGCAGGACCAAAGGAGCATATCTAGCAGCGACTATAGCATCCATTCTGTTCTGTGGGGGATTAGCACCAGCCATAGGGACTTTGAGTGGAGGAGAACTCGGAGGAGATGGAGTGTGAAGGGGTGAGGTAGGAAAAGAGGGCCTCACAGGAGATGACGGGGAAAACAGAGAGAAGTCCAAGAGACCCGAGCGTACAGGTGTTTCTCTCTGCGCAACAGTAGTAATCAAAGGAGGAGTGGTGAAACCTCCTGAGGGGGAAGTGACAAGGATCTCTCCCTCTGATACTAGACCAGGAGGAGAAAACTCAACAGGAACACTCCCGAAGTTCAGAAAATGGGAAACCTCAGAGGAAGTACGACTAGGAAGCTGAAAATCACAAAATGGAGTTTTCACAGAAGGGGATGGCGTATTACCTTTTTCATTGACTGAAACTTCTTTTGCAGAGCTCTTTCCCTTTTTGCGCACTGCCTCCAAGTCTTCTTCTGGTGTGGCTAAAGGCAAGTGTGTATTAGACCTCATGTGTCTGCCTCTCGAAGCCACAGTTGATAGAACAGGTTCTCCCCAGCGGAGTCGACACAGTGGAGTCGCCAGGTGCACAGTAGCAATCTTCTAGTTCTGATCTCTGATGCACCTTCAGAAATCAGTTGATCTTTGTCGTTCAATCCCAGGGAATATATTCAACTTCGTCCTTGGCAACGGCGCCAGAAATGTTGGCGTTCGAAGGTCACTCCTGGATTGCTAGCAGGAGAAGAGCCCGACGCCCATTAGTTTTATGTCACGATTTGTTTAAAGGGTGATCAAATGGAGGGAAACTCAAAACAACATCATGTCAACTCAGAAACCAAACCAGGCATGCATGAACGAGTGAGGTCTTTATAAACTCCAAATAGTGAGTCGTAGTAAAAGGGCGAGTAGGTGGAAGACTTACGCAAGAAGGGTTCAAGGTCTATCACAGACATCCGGTTTGTAACAGACTGAGGAAGAATGCATTCGAACACAAAATCCTTTCACATTCAAATACAAATACCAGAGGGCACAACAACGTCACAACAAATCCTTTATTATAACAAGATGTTCAACTGTGAATCCTCAAGCATGAGATGAAAGAAAGATGGAAAAAGGAGAACTGTTTGTTATAAACCAAGAAATCTCAAACACAGAGGCATAACCAGGAAACCAGAGTATTTGTTGAAACTTTACAGTCGGGAGCTTAGCTCTACCATCGATAGATACAAAAATGGAAAAAATGCCTACATATACTCAAAACAACAACAACAACGGAACCAAGAAAATGCATTGAAATCTTTGCGTCTGCATGGCTTCTGACACTCTGCAGCCGTAATCTTTGAAAAATCGTGCAACTTGTGGTAGACGCGATAGATCTTCTGACAGTTACATCGGTGAATCGACGTGCCTTTAATTCATTGTAGGACATCCCCATTATGGTGGAGACGATGTCTAACCACCACCAACCGCTTCAATAACTGCTTCTTGGGATTGAGAACGGCCCAGCCAACTCAGCATTTCGGGATACAGAAGACTTCTCGCGCCGCCACCTGGAATAACTGAATAGCTTGAGGGATGGGCATGGAGGCTAGCATGGAGGATGAGCGCACGATAGGAATGGTGGTGGCGGGTTATAGGGCGTGGAAGGAGTGACGGAACGAGAAAAGGATGACGGAGGACGATTCATGGTGGAAGACATCAGGTAGAAGGGAAGAAGACGGGAGAAACGAACTCGCCTTCGGGTGAGAGGCCGATGTGGAAAGGAATGGGACATGTGGCAACAGCGAGTGGATGGTGGGAAGAAGGAAGAACCACGCGGACCAAAAGGATGAGGTGGGCGAGTGACACACGGCAGCGGGAGAAAGGTGGACGGGAAGATGACAAGGCAGGGGAGTGGCCCACGCTAGATAAACATGGAGCGGCTGAGAAAGGTGGGACTGCACAAGTGCCATTGATCTGGGCGCGTCGATCGCGGCCGTCAGGAAGCTGCATATGGG
>ML870884.1:0-19258 GCA_009831015.1 Picea engelmannii | reverse complement strand
TAGTATTATATCATTTTGAATCTATGTGATAAATTTATTAGAGATATCATGAATATAGGAAATATCTTATTAATATTCACTTGTTATTTGATTTGTTGGACATGTTAAATGATTTTGATAAGATACCATTCCTCATAAAAAAAAAAATCTCCTATTTATATCTGAGTTTCTTTTTATTCTTTTAAATACTTAATAAATCCAAAATTAATATAAATTTATAATTAATTATTATTTCACAAATATATAATTATAAATATATAAATCTCTTTCACCTCTCTAAATTTTTTTATATAATTATTTATTACTTTTATCCATTTTAATATTTATATACTTATTGTTAACTGCTCAAATAATGAGTAGAAAACTTTTAAATGCATACTACTAAACAATTTATTGTTACTAAATTACATAACACTCCTCATATGCAACATGCTGGTAAGAGTTTTTGTTACAATCTCGGATGTGTTAGTTGCAGTCCTGCATTTGCCCGTTGTAATGTTGCATTCCCTCGCTGCAATGTCATATCACTGTTACTAAAATCTTGATGTTTACTGAATTTTACTTTTCAATAAAATAATATACCTATATTTAGGTATGCAATATTATTTTTTGTCCCTGTATGTTACTTGTTCATTGTATACTCTTTAAACTTAATAATAAACTATATTTTGTCTATGTATGTTACGTGTATACTCTTTAAACTCAACAATAAACTTCTTCGCTCACCACATCCTTGCCCAAGTGTTTTCTTGATAATTGGTTTCATATTAAGGTCTTATATTTGGTTAAAAAGGTTGATAATTGGTTTCATATTAAAGTTTTATATTTAATTAAAAATGTTGATTATTAGTGACATTAATAATTCTTAATTATTAGTGTCAAGGTTGATTCATTTTGATAATATTTTAAGAGTAAGTTAAGAATATCCAAACATGGATATAGAATCTATTGGAAATCATTGAAAATATAACTAAGTTTTAAAGGATATCTCAAGAAACGTTTCAAAATCTTCTAAAATCTTTTAAGAATATCTTAAGAAATGGAGAGAAGTATATAAAATTTTCTATCAATCTCCTTCCTTTGAATCTTTTTCCAAATGGCAAGGGAATTTCTTAAGGAATCTATTAAAAATCTCTTAGGAATACTTGATAGTTTTAAATTCTTAGAAATCTCCTAAGAATTTAAAATAATCTTAGAGAATGCATAAAAATGCATAGACTTCTGACCTTGTAAGAGTGAGTTGCAACCTCACAAGGTTCACTTGAATCCTTTAAAGGATACCTTGTGACCTCATGATACACTCATGAATTTGATACACACCATTATACCATCGAAGGGTTACTTGTGACTTTCCTAGGGTGTCTTATGACCCCATAATTGACTCTTGTATAACAACCTCATTTCACAAAATCATAACCTCATGACACACCCTCACTACCTACATGCCTTGAAATCATTAAAAAAATATCTTAAGAATCTTTATATTTTTTTAGAATATGATGAATAAATAAAGAAACTCTTATAAGTCTCCTATGAATTCCTTCATAATTTTTAAGAATCTCTCTTAAGAATCTTTGAGAATCTCGAAAATGGATAAAGAATATTTTGGGAATACTTAAGAGTAGATAGAGAATCTCCTAAAAATATATTGGGAATCTTCACCCTAGAATCTATCATAGACTCACCTCAAAATCTTTGAAAAATCTAATATAATCCCTATTTAAGCCTTGAGAACGAACATATAATCTTTAGGAATTGTTTTAGGAATATTTGAGAATGGTGATAGAATATCCTATGGATATTTAAGAATAAGTAAGGGAATTTGTTGGAAATCACTCAAGAATTGTTTTGTAATCTTGGAGAATAAACATAGAATCTCATGCAGGGTGTTGAAATGGAAGAATAATGTTTTGAGAATCTTTGAGAATGGACAAAACATGTTCTAGAAATATTTTAGGATTACCCAAAGAATTTCCTAGGAATCTTTATATATTGACAAAAATTCTCCTAAAGATGTATGCGAATGGATTAAAAATCTCCCACAAATTAAAATCTCTTTGGAATCTCCAGAAATATCTAAGAAACTTGAAGAATGAGTATATAATCTCTTAATAATATCTAAGAATGGATAAATAATATATTGATAATCTATTGAAAATCTACAATAAATCCCCACGGATTTTCTTAGGAATCTATAAAAAATACCTAAGAATGAAGATAAAGTCTTATGGAATTCTCTAAAAATGAATAGAGAATCTCCATGGAAAATCATGGGAATATTTTATAAATGATTTAGGAATTTTTTAAAATCAACAAAGAATACCCTAGGGATTCTTGAGAATGAACATAGAATCTTATCCAAGTAATTATCCAAACCTGCTACTAACTCAAATATGGTCCTACATCTTGCTAGTTATACAATAATTTTGCAAGTCCTGAATTTTCTATGCATTTTCTAGGAACTTCGAATACATTTTTGGTAATTGACATAGATTGGATATCTTTGATTACTAGACCACCAAACACATATAGAGTAGAACAAGCTTTGTAACAATCCAAGAAACACCCCAAACAAATTTCACAGGAAAAATTTGCTACCTTGGGAAGTTGACATATCAACTAGGCTCCTTGGGCCCCACATTCTTTTTTCCACCTCATCTCCTAGGGTTAAGGTTTTGAATCTTAGGGTTTTAGGCTTTCTGTTAAAATATAGTTTCATATTCTTGTAAAGGGATTTATTGCAAATGAGCATAGCCTTTACATCCCTTCCAAGATATAATCTATCACCATTCTAGCCAGTTTATATTGCTTTCCATATTGTAGTGTTTTCGATATTCATTCATCAATAGATTTTGGGTTTCATTGTATTATTGTGCTCTTTGCGATACATTTGTGTTATTTTTCCCATTATTGCTACCTTCATTTCTCTCTCAACATAATTCATATTAGTGGTATTTTTTTTGTGCATTTCCTTGACAAAGTTATGGTACAGGGATTTGGGACTTGAAATAACTAAGCATGGTGAAGACCTTCCTCACCAACCCAAGTGGCCTCCCATTATGGAAAAAAATAAACATGATGGAGTAGGAGATCCTATCAATATGTTTCTCTAGGAAGCCCTTGGACTATAGAGGAACGAGACGATGGATAATTTCACTTAGATCCTTTGACAACTCCCAACAATGATGGATACACCTTCAACAAGCAGTCACTTTAAAGGTATGATTCCCTTCAAGGTACAAGTTAACTTTGACATTCATTTAATTGAAGGAATTATAAATGTGAATGCTTTAGAGAAAGGCTTAAGTCTATTATAGATTTATTAATTTGCTCATTTTTTTTCCAATAGTGAGAAGATCATCTTTGCACTCCTTAAGTCCCTTTCCCATGTCAAATATTGGTGGGATGGAAACTTTGTACAACATGTCAAAGATAAATCTAAATCATTTTGGATAGAACCCACTTGGGTGGCTTTTGTCGATACCCTTAAGGAGGAATTCTACCTTGTTGGAAACTATGATAATCAATACATGAGATGGATGACTTTGTGCTAGGAGAAAGAGATGGACAAATTTGTGCTAGGAAAAAGGATATGCAATGCTAGAGTAGGCTAAACCTTCCATATATTATGCTCAAATTTGGGTATCAAGGATTGGAAGTGGTACTTGGTTCTTAAATACCACAATGGTCTACATAGGTAGATCCAAAGAATTAAGTTTTTGGATGTCTCTTCATTAGGAGCCACTTCTTGATATATTGTCAAGATAAACTATTTGACAAAAGGGTAAGAGAGATTTTGGGTCTGCACATTATCCACAAGGAAAGAATGTAAAGACAACTCCCACTAGTAGCCCAAAGGACAGAGAAAGGAAAACCAACCTTAGGATAACCAGTCCAACCTGCAAGTAAAGAAGAGTAACAAGAAGTCAAAGGACACTTGAAAGTGGTGTGAGATCCAAAAACTCCCTTTGAACAACATTGATGAATGTTGTTCCAAACAATCATTGTTTATCAAGTTTAAAACATTAGAATCTAATTACAAGTTGAATAAGAGGAAAATAATCATTTATAATAACCCAATGTTACTATCACTACTAGAAAAGGGATAGCTAATGGAACAAGAGGATCTCAAGGAAGGTGAGCACCTCTTCCACTCATAGATGTAGGTGAAAGGGACTCTATTACTTAACACAAACAACTATAAAAACCTAATCACAATAGAGGTCATCGACAATTTCAAGTTATCGACGATGTCATACCTTGAGCCATACACCATTGTTTGAATGAGATAGAGGTGAGACCTCCACATCAATTGACAATGTTTCTTGGACTACAACATCAAGTCCTTCAAATATGAGGTACTGTGTGATGTTTTCCCACTTGAAGTTTGTGATGTTCTTTTAGGAGAACCATATATGTAGAAGCGTCATGTTATTTATGATTCTAGGCCCCATATTTTCATCGTTACTTTAGGAGGTTAGATATACAATGTTAGAATTTAAAGGTCATATAGGTTATTAACATAGGCATATTAATAAAGTTGCTTTTTAAATTTAGGGTGTTTAATGTTTTAGTGGTGTATTAATGACATTTTAGGGTTTATGCACTTAGGGTTTGTGTTGTCTCATTGTTATAAAGAGAGGATTTCTATTCTCATTTTATATCCATGAATCATTTTCTTTCTTTTAGTTCTCTCTTTGTGTGTTTTGTTTTCATAATATGGTATTAGAACCATGGTGATGGGAATTCGAAATTAATTAAGAGAAGGGCCTACATACTACTGATTTCAGTGATGGACCAAGGGACTTCATTCGGTACACACAAAGAAGCTAAAGGGATTTCAAACTAGCTTAAACTATGTATAGAGTTTATGGTTTAAAACATGAGCATCATTGTTTTTCTTGATTTAAAACCATGTTCAAATTTTATGAGAGAAACATAATTTTGATTTTGATTTAAAGCCTGATTTGAAAATTTTCTAGGTTAAATCAAAGATTAAAATTGAAAAAGAGAGATAAGAGCATTGATTTGTAGGGCTCTATGTATATTTTTGGGGGGATAGTTGATTTTTTCTAGTTGTATGATTGTACAAACAAACCATTCAAATGTATGGAAAAATTTGTATGATTGTATGGACTATAAAAAATATACACTACAAGAATTTTTTGGGGGGGGTTTATCAATTTCAACTATCAACAATTTTTGTTAGAAAATTGATGGTAATTTTTGTTTTTAGGTAGAATTTGTGTTTCTTTTAAATGATTTTTGCAATTTTAGAGGGAAATTTGTCTGTTTCAATAGTGACTTAGAATATATGTGCATTTTTCTACTATTTTTTCAAAAATTATCTAGTTTTAGTAGAATATGGGCATAATTTCAACAATTTCAGTAGGAATTTGGCTAATTTTTAACAATATTTGGTGGCTACAATAGTTGAGGGATTGCATTTTTTTCTTTTTTCTTCGTGATTTGTGGTTTGGAGGAGAAAGTACAAATTTTGTATAATTTGGTTTCTATTTCAATACTTTTATCCACGATTATTTGATAAAATGATTATTTTGTCCAATATCATGTTGGATGGTAACCATAAATTTTTTGGTAAAAATTATAATACCAAGAAATAACATATGTTAACCATTTTTTAGTACATGTGTCAGGATCAACTTGTGTTGGGGAAGGAAAATCAACTAACAATAAGCAAACAAAGACTAACATAAATATTATGAGTAAAATAGAGAAGTGGTAATGCTCATAAAGCTTTTTGTAACCAATGAAACACTTCTAAAAGTGTGAGATGATGGTACTATGAAGTATGTTGCAACCATTTGAATGACTTGCATAAAGTGTGAAACAAAGGTAAAAAAAAATTCTTAAAAAGTACATGAAATAAATCTTTACATGCACATTAGTTCAGTAATGATAATTGATCAATTGAATTGTAATACTATCTAAAAAAATTCATCCTTGTCTTGCATCATCAAAACAAAACAACAAATATAAACTTCCAAGAATCAAACAAATCCAACAAAAATAAAAAGAACTCGCTTTTACTGTAAACTTCCAAAAATCAAAACAAATCCAATAGCGAACCTCCACAACAACCCCCTTCCCCCCAAAACTAAAAGGTAGCCCCCTCCCCCCAAAACTAAAAGGTTCGAATGAGATGTGATGGCAAAATAATAATAAAAAATTATAAAAATTAAAATTAAATGGTAATAAAAAATTATAAAAAATAAAATAAAATGGATCTTGAGATAAGACGGACGCAAAAATCTAAAATATGGATATTGAGATGGAAGACAATACGAACTTCAAAAAAATAAAATACGAGGTTAAGACTAATGTAAAATGGATTTGGAATTAAGATGTGATTCTATGATTTTTATTTTAATGATAATAATGGATTTATTTTTAAAGTTATGACAATGGTATAAAATTAATTTTTAATATTATAATAATTTTAATTTTATATAATAAAAAATTATTTATTTTATTATATCCTATATATATACTTTATTAATAGTAATTTCCCCCTCTCCTTTCCCATCTTTCCATATCATTTGATATATATACTTTATTAATAGTAATTTGCCCCTCTCCTTTCCCATCTTTCCATATCATTTGATATATATACTTTATTAATAGTAATTTCCCCCTCTCCTTTCCCATCTTTCCATATCATTTGATTTTCTTGGGAATTGCAACAACATTTAGATAGTTAATGAACTTTTTCAAATTTCTTCCGTGGCAATAATTTTCCATTCGCCCCCATTCACCACACCCCTGAGTCAAAGCTTCACTTTGAAAACTAGTTTTGTGTGTTTCTCACACATCTCCTACCTTTTTGGGTCTCAGAACCTCCCAAATCTTGTAAATTATTAGGGTGTCAAGACTCAAATCAAAACAAGGAAACTTCATCAAATTATCCTCTGCAATCCAAATTTACCTATTCTGCCATGACTTACCCTTTGGGATAGCTCTGGCTTGAATTCACCACCTCCCAGGCCAAGTTAATAGAGATAAAATTATCGTTGCCAGAACTCTTGAGCTCCTTCTCATTCTTTCATTATTCTCCTAGCCTCTTGCAGTACTCCGTCCATTAATCCTCCACTTCTAGATCGTCAAATGTTGCGTCCTTGCATTGAATTTACCATAGCCTCGATTAATGGTTACCATCATTTCCAATGGAGGAACTCGCATGGACATACTCCCCAGATTCAAAACTTAAACTCGCCACCCTCCTTTGCATATCACTTGGAGACACTACACTTAGCCGGATCTTGCCATCTGTCAATTCAATTGTGTGAGGCACCATGTGGGTGCACCAAGCCCCAACTGGTGCCATCCCATCGGAGGGGATGAGATGTATAATATTATTAATAGTAATTTGGATGAGATGTATAATATGATTGTTTATTGCATCAAGATGTACTTTCTACCACCCATATGAGGGAGACGTGGAATTCCTTTTGTGCTATGAAAGTATGAGGGAGATATGGAATTCCTTTTGTTCTATGAAATTGTTTCAGTGCACAACATGGAATACTTTAGGATTCAAATCACTTCACGGAGGGGATCTCTTATCCCACAAACAAGGGGGTCTCATACACCAATTTAGTATATTGCTTGGTTGTGACCTTAAAATTAAATTATTATATATATGATGATGGTGGTGGTTAACGTATATATATATATATATATATATATATATATATATATATATATATATATATATATATATAATTTGCAAGGTGAATTATGTATCAAGTAAAATTGAGTTGTGATAGTTAATCAATCTAACTGTACTTGTTAAATTCGAATCAAATTCTATTTCATGTGGAGTTCAATTATGATAGTTGATCAATTGAATTGTAGTGCTAGATATTTTTTTAAAGTTAGATTCATTTCCATCATCAACATAACTGTAAACTTCCAAAAATCAAAACAAATCCAACAACAAACTTCCCAAAAATGAGGGGTTCAGATAAAGATGAAAATGTGATGGAAAATAATTTTAAAAGTTATGAAAAAATCAAAAGGAAAAAGGGTAAAATTGATCTCGAGATAAGATGGGTTCTCAAAAGTCTAAATATGGATTTTAAAATGAATTAGAATGTAAACTATGGATTTTAAAATGAATTAGAATGTAAACTATGGATTTTAAAATGAATTAGAATGTAAACTTCCAAAAATAAAATCCGTTGTCAGTATTTATGTAAATACATGGTTAAGATGGGTTCACAAAAGTTTAAATATGGATTTTAAGATGGAATAGAATGTAAAATTCCAAAAATAAAAGTAGGTAGTGGTAAAGATTTATGTAAATACATGGTTAAGAATCGCAAAAGTCCGAATATGGATTTATTTTTTAATACTAAACAAAACAATTTTCTTTTTAATTATAATGGATTTATTTTTTAAAATTATGATAATTGTAATGGATTTTTTAATAATATTATGATAATTTTTATTTAATATGGTTTATTTTTTAATACTAAACAAAACATTTTTTTTTAATTATAATTGATTTATTTTTTAAATTATGATAATTGTAATGGATTTTTTTATAATATTATGGTAATTTTTTTTTTAAATAAAAAGGAGTTTGTATTACTTTAAGATGTCAAAAAAATGACACATGTCCAATATACATCAAAACCCACTACATGTTCTACCATATGTATGGAAACTAGAACATGTGGCCTGCAATGTTTATAGGCAAGTCAATATATCAGAGTTTGTCTACAACAAAATTTGACTGTAAATGCATCCCAGCTAAAATTGATAACACAATAGTAAATAAACTAAATTTGAGGTGACCCAGACCTCCATCATGGCGAACGGTGAAGGCAAACGACTGACATCATGTTGGGCATCATCTCTTCGCAAGCTCGCTTGACAGGGAATCAAACAACAAATCCAAACATCTGCTAAGGGTGTGCTCGTTGTGACGCTGGTCATCCATATCTCGTCTCATCTCAAAGATCATATTTAAATGGTCCTTCGTCAACCTGTGAGGACTTGGAAAATCATGGCTTTCCAAGGATGGATGGCCTGGCTCTCCTATATGTTTCTTTAGATGGGTCTCCTCCTCGGCCCAACAATCATCCCAATCAATCACGGGGGCTTCATTGTGCAGTCCGCTGAAATTGTTGGTTGCTCCTTGCATGAAGTCATCTTGCTTCTGTGGAGGGATTTCCTCCTCCACCACACAACCACCCATAACAATATCAAGATAATTCAAGGGGAGGGCAATGTCAGTTGGTGTTGTCTTCTTCGTGATCTCCTCCTTCCAATTAGGAGGGATCTCCTCCTCCACTATACAACCACCATAATTTAGCTCAGGGTCGGGCAATTGGGGCATATGTTAGGGATCATCATGCCATCTTTGGTCAGAATAAGGATAACAGATAGAGTTGCTTCTAGGATTGGGAGAAAGAGAGGGCGGGCCTGTGCGTCGGTGTCAGCCTACCAAACTATAGTAGACTGGCCTGCTTTTGGACTTACCTCTCTCATGAGGCATGGATTCAACACTACTTGGAGAGGAATTGAAGGAGAAATTGGATGAGGGGGAAAGAAAATTGACATAGACTCGACTCCCTCAAACGAAGATTGCAGGTGGAAAATGTAGAGCCAAGGGAAAATATTGGAGATAAGAACCGCACCAAGAGATTACCTGTGTGATGACGAGAGAAATGATAGTTTTTGGTGTCATGAATGTTGAGGTGATGTATCCTTGCTCCATCATACCAGCTCTAGAGGGTCAAGCTTGGTGCACCATTAAACCTCCTTGACTGTCCCAACGCACTAACTCCTTGCCAAATTGAATGTTAGGCATAATGGATTGACAATTGGGAAGGATGGCGACGAGGGGCTTTAACTACACTCGTCGCCAGAGTGCCATGTATCAAGTGCTCAACAAGTGTTACCCTATTCGGGGTTATGGTCATTTTAATTTGATATAATTAAAAAGTTTATTTATTTATTTATTTTATTGTAGGGAAAGAAAGTGTATTAATACTAATTTGGATTATATATATATATATGTGTGTGTGTGTGTGTGTGTGTGTGTGTGTGTGTGTGTGAGTTTGAATGCTTAGTTACAAAATGTTGTTGGGAATTTGGTTAGTATTATATCAATTTGAATCTATGTAGACAAATTTATTAGAGATACCATAAATGCGAGGAAACATCTTATTAATGTCCACTTATAATTTGACTAGTTGGACATGTTAAATGATTTTTATAAGATATCATTCCCCACACACACACACACAAAACAAACTAGTATTCACAGTTGAGTTTCTTTTTATTCTTTCAAATACTTAATAAATCCAAAATTAATATAAATTTATAATTAATTATTATTTCACAAATATATAATTATAAATATATAAATCTCTTTCACCTACCCAATTTTTTTTATATAATTATTTATTATTTTATACATTTTAATATTTATATACCTTTCTTAAATTTGTTTCACTACTCAAAATAAATTAGACTCAAATACGAAGTACATAACTTTAAAATGAATACTACTAAACAATTTATTGTTACTAAATTACATGACACTCCTCATATGCAATATGCTGGTAAGAGTTTTTGTTACAATCTCGGATTTGTTAGTTGCAGTGATGCTTTTTCCCATTGCAATGTTGCATTCCCTCGTTGCAATGTCATAACAGGGTTACTAAAATCTTGATGTTTACTGAATTTTACTTTTCAATAAAATAATATACCTATATTTACATGTGAATAGTATATTTTGTCCATGTATGTTACTTGTTCATTGTTTACTCTTTAAACTTAATAATAAATTATATTTTGTCTTTAAACTTAATAATAAATTATATTTTGTCTATGTATGTTAATTGTTCATTGTATACTCTTTAAATTTAACAAGGTTGTGTGGCAGCATAGTCCCTGCCGGGTTGAATTGGGATAGGAAAAAGTAGCAGAGGCAGATGGAAACTGCAGCGGAGATGTGGCAAGCAACATGAAACACATGTGGTATCTATGCAGTAAATGACACGTGGCCTCTAGAGCCCCATTTATTGTTTGAAAGTATATAACAAAATACAATTTGTGCATAGTGGAAGATAAAAAATTATGACGACACAAATATGAAAGGAGATAAAAAAACAGTTTAGTTTGAAATATATTAAACAAGTTACAAGTTTCTGGAAATTTAAATGCATTTGTCATATAGACTGGTGAAAGATAAAAATGTATGAGGACATAAATATAAAAAGAGATAAAAAAACAGTTTTATTTGAAATATATAAAAAAATAAAAGTCGGTTACATATTCCTGGAAATTTCAATGCGTTTGTCATATAGACTGGGATTGGGGCTCCCGCAGACCATAAGATAAATATGTACAAGAAACGAGACTGTAGAAAGAAGAAGTGGACGACGGTAGAGTGCAATACCTGAAAAAAATAAATTGAAAGGTATCAGTATTTAGCTAGACATTTCTATTTAAAAAAGTGGAATAACTGGGTTGATAAACAAAGAAGGATGCGATCAGTAGCCTTACAATGATGGTACATATGACCCCTTTTTCTATATGCTTGCGGATGCCTTTTCATTGATGTCGTCGACGACTACTGGAATCGTGGACACTGCTTGTTGCATTTCATCGACGGCCTGTTTCAATTCCCTTTCGATCCATTCTTCAATGTAGCTTCTCATTGGGGCAACGTTGATCTCATTTCGTATTTTTATGTTGAAAATTTTGTTTTCTAATTCCCCGAAGTCGATAGAAATATTACGCAGAGCCTGATCAATTTCCTCATTATGTACTGAATAGTCAACTAGCTAGTCGTCGACATCATCTTGACCATATTCAAGGATGCTGTAAAACTTTTCCAAAGACAACGCCTTAAACATATCAACCTGTTTATTGAAGTCTTACTTAGTTAAGGGCAAGGAGTTGACGATTAAGTTGGGGTCTTGGAAGTCGTTGGTCCTTCCGGCTAAGTTTATTCTAGACAACCTTGTGAATAATTTTTCTTTCTTTGATATGGCTTGTTCACATGACTGAACAATGAGATGCAGGTTCTTCACTTTTTCTTTCCAACATGCATTTAATTAACCGATCTGGGTTTTGGATGGAAGATCTTGTTGTCTTCTTCTTGTTTCTATCATGTTGTTGACGATGGTGCCAAAAGGAAGGACCATGTTTAAATATAAATGTTCTTCATATTTTAACTCCACCTGCAAATGTTCGAGCAAATTATGTTCCATGGTTCCAAGGGAAGTCATGGTTTGTGATGTTTCCCACGCCTCAGTAACCAGTTCCATTATTTTCTTGATATTATTCTCCACATATCCTCTACATGATGTGAGGATGCTGGAGGATCCTTTTAACTTGGCTACAGGGGTGGTAGGCATGGCTATTGCCAAGGGATTGGCAAGCAATGGCATAGGAATCAAAGCCTCTTCCAATTCCTTGACCCGATCCTTCAATCTGGCATTCTCAGCCTCGATGCCTCCAATGGAATAATGAAGTGAATCTTCACTCACTATGTGAAGTTGATAGATTTGGGACGACCGCATGTTCACAAGGTTAACCTATGAACGAGATTTTCCTTTCTTATTTTTTACATTTTTTTTTTCAATAATCAATTTTTTGGACCTGCTGTCAAAAACAACGATCTGGAACACAAAGGATTCATCTTCGTCAAAAAATTTGGTATCAGATATTTCCATTGGACAACTATGCTGGATGGCGTCTTCGGGCTGATCAAGGTAGCAGAGTATGTTATCCAGATCAGGCTCAAGTTCCATGTTCTCACTTTGAATTTCGTTCTCTTCTGCCTGTCCTACATTTTTTTTTCTCTTCTTGTCTACTGGAAGCTTGTGAGAACTATCAATTTTAGAGTGAGGAGGGTTGTTATCTCCTCATTTGTTTGAAGAAATCTGAGTTGCTTTGTTGTTGTGGTGGACCGTTGGAGCGATGCTCCTGGATTTCGTACTTTTGGGAGTGTTATTCGTCTATTGAACACTCTTGTCACCGTGGCCTTTTCCCTATTTCCTGTACAATTTAGTGTTGTTTTGCAGTGTGTCTAGGTCGTCAGCATCAAAAGTAGGAGCGTTGCCTCCAATGTCTCTGTTTTTAGTCAGGTATTTTTTGAATTTTTTTTTGTCAAAGCCAAGTGTTTGTAAATGTTGTAGAAATTTTTTATCGGGGTCGAACCCTCTTAGGATTTCAACATATCTTATGTTCAATTTTATATAATGCGCTGCAAATTCATCAATTTTGTTGACGTTTTTCAACTTGAAGTCCCCGACTTTCCAAGGCAAAGGAATGAACTATTTTTTTATCTTCTCTTGGAATAGATGAAACCAATATTTGTATTGTTGTGCTACTTCTGTAACAAACATTTTGTTCGTAATGTGACATGGAAGGAGAGGAGGTTTTTCCATGGAGCCAAAAATCCTTATCACAGTGTAATTATCCAAATGTTCAAGTGTCCCCTTCCTGTCCAAAAACCTGGTTGCCTGTTCAGATATGCAGGGAGCATCTTCTCCTAACAACGAAACTTTGAAAAGAGACACAAATCCATTAAAAACCTCATAAAAACAGTGGTAGGACTTGTGCTTCCACAAGGCGTGGTACCATAACGTTACTGGGTCAAATTCCCAGTTGACATTCTTGGACAGAGACAGTTCTGGAAACTAGTAGCAATGTGCTATCACAAAAACTAAGTACGATGACATAAACAATTTCTTTTCCCTTTTGAAGATTGACAATTGGGAACATATTTCATGGGAAATTAACTTCCCCAATAAAAAATGGCTCGTTCCTTAACTGTGAAATACAAAATATAAAGAGCCATTCGAAAAATAGTTGTTGTGGACTCATGTCTTGCTATTCTTCTAAACAACCAGGGAATTTCGCGGAATGGATTTCTAAATGAACTGACCTGCAAGCTTTTGATATCTTCAAGAACTACAATCGGGTCTTCCAATAAATGGGGCAAGAGGTCCAACCCATTATTATGCTTTTCTAGGAATTGTTTGGAATATTCTCCTTTGAACGTCAATGTTGGCTCCAACAATCTTAACATCTGGCGGAAGACCTGAGGTGACAAAGAAACAGAAGTGCGGTCCCGTAGTGGAATAATTCTTTTGTCTAAAATAAATTTATCGGCGCACCAAGATACCATCTCCTTATAGTCAAAAACTTCAGGGACACAACTTGCATGAGCAATCCCAGAGGTCCAAGTTACTTTGTTCTGGGCGGCAGGGGTTGAGTAATAAGAATATGCCCTGGACCACTGGAAGTTATGGTCCTCGCGCCCGGAGATGTTCATTGTATCTCCACAGAATTGTTGTCGAGTTGATGCCATAGGTTTATGAGAACGTTGGTTTGCTCCAAACGATGGTTGAAATGAACAGCTGGAGCCAATAATATAACTCTTCGAAAAATCTTGGTTAAATGCTTATGAGTGGGAAAGCTCCTCGAGCCTTTCGTTGATTAATGACAATCTGTATAGGTGGTGCATGATGAACTGTTAGTAGTAAAGCTTAATTATTGCATATTTAGAAGTGCGAAGGTGGTGGGTATGATGAAGAGAAATTAAGGATTGGAGGTTTCGTGAATGTGCCAAGCCGACGACGTGCGAACGACATTTCATGATTTTGAAATCAACACTCGGAAGGGATAATATAACCCTCCACAAATATTGGTTTAATGCATATTAATAAGACATATTCTCGATCCTTTTTCCCATCAATGACAATCTATACGGTTCCTGCATGATGAGTTGTTAGAATTAAATGTCACTAATTGCATATTTAGAAACAAGATATATATACATATATTAAAAGATTTTTTTTATTATAGACAAGTGCGAAGGTCACGGAGATGGGGGGGATCAAGTAATGAATGGCAAGGTCTGAAAAGCGATCAGACATGATTCAAAAGAGGGTTACAGGAGATACTCAAGAGTGGCGAGTGTCCCATGGTCAAATTTTATGTATCAGAATTTTTTACTGCAAAATGTGTAAAACGGAAGAGAGCATGATGGGGTAGTTCGCAATCGGTTTGTATATTTGCGGAATTCTGGGAAAGTGGCTAAGTATGAAATAGGGAAACGGTCGGTTAGACTCATTTTCAGAGTCGAAGATTAAATATTTCAAGAACGGATCAACCCGACGACGTGCAACTGACATTCCATGATGTTTGAAATTAACACTTGGAAGAGATAATATAACCATCCGGAAATTTTGGTTTTCTGTGTATTAATGGGAGATTTCCTCAAATCCCGGTTTAGCATTAATGGTTTCTAATTGCATACTTAGAAATAAGATATTATATATAATTGGTAATTTCTAATTGCAAAAGGGCACGGGCACAGGAAACAACGATTAGGAATTGGATATTTCTTGAACCTGCCAACCCGACAATCCGTAGAAGAAATTCGAAGAACTGGCGAAGTATGGAAAGCAGACGGATGCACTTCAAAATGGGGTGACAATAGTTCTACAAGAGACGTGAGGATCCGACGGTCAAATTGTATGTCTTGAAATTTTTCAGTGCAAAATGTATTGTATATATATAAACATTTTTTTATTATAGACAAGTGCGAAGGTCACGGAGACAAGGGAGAGAAAGGAACGAATGGAAAGGTCTGAAAAGCGGTCGAATGAGATTCAAAATAGGGTTACAGGGGATACTTAGGAGAGGCGAGTGTCCCACGGTCAAATTTTATGTATCGGAAATTTTGACTGCAAAACATGTAAAACAAAAGAGAGCATGATGGGGTAGTTCAGTGGCTGGTTTGTATATTTGCGATATTTCGAGAAAGTGGCTAAGTATGGAATAGGGAAACGGTTGGTCGAACTCATTTTTGGAATTGAGGATTGAAGATTTCATGAATGGACCAACCCGAGAACGGACCAACCCGACGACGTGCAAATGACATTCCACGATGTTTGAAATTAACAGTCGGAAGGGATAATATAACCATCCAAAAATTTTGGTTTTATGCGTATTAATGGGAGATTTCCTCAAATCCTCGTTTAGCATTGATGCTTTCTAATTGCATACTTAGAAATATGATCTTATATATAATTGGTAATTGCTAATTGAAAAAGGGCGCGGGCACAAGAAACAATGAGTAAGAATTGGATATTTCTTGAACTCACTAACCAAACGATCCACGAAAGAAATTCAAAGAAATGGTGAAGTATGAAAAGCGGACAGATGAGATTCAAAATGGGGTGACAATAGTGTTAATATTATGGTAGATTTGGGAGGTATGAACCTCTATTGTGACCTATGACGAGATTAGAATACTCCGGAAGGAAGAAAAGAAGTAAAGGAAACCCTAGACAAATTGTCAGCAACATAAATATATTTAATATGAATTTTTTAGTACCCAGGAGGAGAAGTCGACCCCAGTAAAACTGCCTAGACTACTATAAATACAGGGCACCAGTTCTCATTATTCACATCTCAGCAGTTGCAGAGAGAACTGGATCTGCACAGGTGCAGTTGCAGCTTGTGCGTAAGTTTCTGGGAAGGTGTGCGCTAGTCTATGGGTGGGATTATCTGATCAGCTTGGTTTCTATTCTTGCTCGGTGCATTATCCTCTCTTGTCTATTGGATTGCTACCAGGATTCTCTTCTCTGTCAAGTTCAAGGTGCTCGGAGGGTGGCTCTGGCCTATGGTTGGGTGACGAGGGTATCGTCAATGGTAAAATGAGCACAATCCTCTATATTCTAACAGGTTATGGGCCCACACCCCCTTCAGTCAGCCTAAAACACTGGAAGGAAGCATAACCGCTAGATATTGAGCTCATTGAGGAACTTCCGCTAGGGTTACTAGCAAGAGAAACTTTCAAAAACACTACAGCTAGGGTTACTAGTAGAAGTAGTTGCAGAAACCCTAAATATCTGATATGACACCTTGTGATGGAGCATCTCGCCCAAGAAGAAGATATTCAGATGCATCCTAACTCAGCACACCTCTTGGCTCTCTCAGAATACATAAATGACAAAGTTGAAGTTTTGGATCAAGGCATGACCAGTTACCAGTCAACCGAAGACATGTGTGAAATAATCAGTCTTTCACACTACTCAACAGTTACCGGGACGATTGAAGATGATATGTGGATAATCGATAGTGGATATTCTAGGCACATGATGGGAGATCAAGCCAGACTCTCAAATGTAAATGAGAGAAAGACATCATACAAAGTGGATCTTGGAGACAAAATCACTTACCCCGTCGAAGGATTTGGACAAGCCTCCGTCAAGTTGGAATCAGGTAATCATGTTCACTTAAGAAATTCTTTATATGTACCTGGTTTAGAAAAGAATCTTGTATCAATATCATGTTTAGAAGACAAAGGAAACATAATAGCCTTCATGGATGGAAAGGTGTTATCATGGCATAAGAATTCCAGCATAGGGGATGCCAGGGTTATTGGAAGTCGTGAAGGAAATCTGTATAGACTACTAGAACAAAATGAAGAAGCTCTACTACATGACGAAGTCAACCCTATTGAACTTTGGCATATAAGGTACGCTCATATCAATTATCAAGCATTACCTTTCCTCGAAAAAATGGTTGAAGGAATACTAGAATTGAAATCCACACATGAAGGAATTTGCAAAGGATGTGCCCTTGGGAAGAATATCAAGAAACCATTCCCAAGAAGGAACAACAGATCTAAGGAAATCCTAGATCTAATACACTCAGATGTTTGCGGTCCAATGCCAGTTAGATCTCTAGGAGGATCTCTTTACTACGTAATCTTCATAGATGACTATTCAAGAAAGATGTGGTTGTACCTACTGAAATCAAAAGATGAAGTATTCAGGAAGTTTCAAGAATTCAAGGCAGAAACAAAAAACCTTACGAACAAGAAGATCAAGACAGTAAGAACAAATAATGGAGGAGAATGCACCTCGAAGGAGTTCGTTGCATTCTGCAAATTGGTAGGGATTAGGAGGGAACTGACCATTCCTCATAATCCTCAACAAAACAGTGTAGCAAAAAGAAAGAACAAATCTATTGAAGAAACAGTAAAATCCTTATTGAACGATCAAGGTCTATCCATGTTTCTATGGGGAGAAGCAACAATGATGGCAATATATGTACAGAACATAATCCCTCATAGTATATTGAAGGACATGACACCAGAAGAAGCATTCTCAGGTAAGAAACCTAACGTAGAAAATCTAAAAATATTTGGATGTCCAGTTTACTCTCATATTCCCAAAGATAAAAGGAATAAACTAGAACCCTCAGGAAAGAAGGGGATATTCACGGGATATAGTGATTCATCCAAATCCTATAGAATATATATTCTAGAACAACACAAGATAGAAGTTAGAAGAGACATAATGTTCAATGAAAGGATTGCGTTCAAGAAATCCATTGAAGAAATTATAGAAGAAGAAGAACTTGAAGAACCAAATGAAGAAAACACAGAAAACAAAAAATAACGAAAAGGATCAACCTGATCATCCTATGGAGCCATGTGAGAAAATTGACTCAGATATCATACCAAAGAGCAAGAAACGACCAGCTTGGCATGAAGCTACATTACAAGACGCAGAAAGAATCAAGGTTCCAGAAGGAACATCCAGGAAGAGTAAAAGACTGAAAAGATTCTCAAGTTATCCAGCATACATGACGAAGCGTCTAGATGAAGAACCTACCACATTTGAAGAAGTGGTCCTAAAGGGACAATGGAAAGAAGCTATGGCATAAGAACATCAATCCATTATGAAAAATGAAGTATGGGAAATTGTACCCAGACCTAAAGAAAAATCAGTGGTAACCTCAAAATGGGTATACAAGATCAAACATGCAGCAGACGAAAGCATGGATAAATACAAGGAAAGATTTGTGGCCAGAGGGTTCTCCCAGAAGGAGGGAGAATATTATGATGAAACCTTTGCTCCGGTGGCAAGGTATACCTCCATAAGAGATATCATATCCCTTGCCGCTTCCATGGCATGGAATCTACACCAGATGGATGTAAAGACAACCTTCCTCAATGGAGCTATTGAAAAAGAAGTGTATATTGAACAAACTCAAGGATTCAAGGTACATTCTATAGAGACTCATGTTTGCAGATTGAAGAAAGATCTATATGGACTCAAGCAAGCTCCAAGGGCTTGATACGCCAGAATGGACAACTATCTAACAAGACTTGGTTTCTCCAAGAGTCATGCAGATCCAAACCTTTATTACAAAGTCGTGGATAACGCACCTGTGATTCTACTATTAT
>WSFP011447481.1:0-20019 GCA_009831015.1 Picea engelmannii | reverse complement strand
AGGGTTTTAGATTACGTCCTTATGTTTATTTTTGTAGGGTCTTTTTCTTAAGGCTAAACAAAATTTTATCTTAGAGATGTTTTACATTTAGGTTTAGATTGGAACTGGGTGACAATTATTTAGGGGAGTCGTTTTAAGAATTTCTTCAGGCGTTAAGGTCTTAGGGTCATCTAGGTTTGTCTCATCATCCTCATCAATGCAACGTGCCCTTTAGGACGCACTATGTGCTCCAAGGGAGCCACTCACCTCATTTGTTTCTGTTGCACGACGTGCCCTTTAGGATGCACCACGTGCTCCAGGGGTGCCACTCGCCAACTTGTGTTTCTTTTGCGTGACGTGCCCTTCAGGATGCACCACGTGCTCCAAGGGTGCCACTCGCCGACTTGACTGATTGGTAGACATCTATAACCCCTGGAGTCAACACTCCACCAGGTGAACTTGTGGGAGACTAAGGGCTCTAAGGAATAAGGCCCCCACCTTATTGTGCACCCCTTAGAATCATCGTGAGCAATTGTCACAGTCCACCCTCATGGCATCGTGGATCCTCTCGAACTAGGTAATCGTTAACCTACAATTCGAGCCACGGCAAGAGTGCTAGTAGGCTGTGGCAGGGCTACTGTCCACACCTCTCCCTCAACTTCTCTGGAAATCATGTGTGGCCCCTTTACTCCATATGTGCGTCTGGTCAGCAAGCTATCGTCAGCCTGCATCATCAACCATCATGTCAGAACATGTCAACAACATATCATCAAATCAATAAAAATATCACGGTAAATAAATCATCCTAAATAGCACACTCCCTGACTCAATCCTTAGTCCAAGGGGTTCCATCGATGCCCTTGCATCCTCAAGGTCCAAAACGTTGCACACTCAATAAAACTGAGTCAATAGCACCTGTCTACATCAAGTAGTAAAACATCAGGTCGTCTATCATAATGCATCATAATCAAGTATAAGTGTATTAATATCAGAAAATTCCAGATCACTTGCAAGCAAGTGTCCTCAAATAATGAGTTCTCTCAGTGCGCCAGAGCAGGATGTTACAAAGGTTGTCCACATATAAGCTAAGTTGTGGAGGAGGACCTATTGCAAAGCATGCATAGGCTGAAATTTTGACTAAGTGTCGAAGAGGTCATTCTAAGGGGACAAAGTTTGAGGAGGAACAAACTCAGGAGGAAGAGTGGTGAGAAATATTCAAAGGGAGGAGTCCTTTAAGGTTTCCCAAAGTTAACGAGCAAGATCCGTTCAGGAGAGACCGTGATCATTCTAGATTGTCAGATATGGGGAAGGTGCACGGAGTTTAGCCATGAGGTATTTCAACATTTCGGAGTTTAGAGTGTTGAGAAGTGGGATCGTCGAAGTCACGAAGAGAATCTTAACCATTGGTTGTGAGGAGGCACATGGCAGCAGATTAGAAAATCCAAAATTTGGAGGTACGGAGAAGTGTTGTGTGGAGTAAGTGAAATTTCGTGAATTCGCGAAACCCGAAGTATAGCTGGGCTATCAGATCCAGGGATACATGATCCACGAATTCAAAGAAAAGTGTTTCGGGAGGAAATAGGGGCGAAGGTCGAAATATTGTTGAAGCTCGAAGTTACGAAGGGTTGAATCACAATCATAGTCGTGGTCACATAGGAGAACGATTCTAGCGTGAGACTATCACTCATGAATCGGTGATGCCAAATGCCAGAGAGTGGAGTTGCAGGTAGTTTGAGCTTACAGGTGACATAAAGTGGACATATGTATGTGTATAGATTCTTCAGGGTCCGTTGAAGGCTCGAAGAGCCCATTTGGTTCAAGGAGTTTGAAGATTCAAGACCGGGAGGTAGCATAGCCTTGAGGAGAGAAGGGGGGGTTTGCGTCAAATGGCATAATTTATTTTCCCTCCCCTCAAGAAACCCAATTTTTCTCTATAAATAGATTCTAATAAGACATCCCTAAGATGAACTGCAATGAGATTTTCTATTATTTTATAAATTGTGTTCCATAGTCATATAGGTCTAAAGTCATCAAAAGAGGTTAGAGATTCCTTCTTGTTGATTACTACTAGAATCATATCATTAAACACTATCGGAATAGAGCCATCACTTTATTCTTTCACTTCACTCAAAATATCATTCTCTATAAGGTCATAAAATCCTATGAATAATTCAATTTTCCAACCATCCAAGATTGGTGTCTTATTCCTTTGAAAAGAGTTTACTCTTCAATAGATACTTCATGTGGTCAATGTTTTTTTCATCATTAATGAAAATTGGAAGATATGAAGTAATCACTACAACTTCAACTAAATTAACCCCAACAGGGTGTTTATGTAGTTCCTCAAAATGACTCGCTTATACATCTACAATATTCTTGTGCCTTGGTACAGTTTCTCTAAAAATATTTATAATTTTTTATTATGTTTCTAATATTTTTCATTATAGAATAATTATGGAAGAAGTTGCAATTTCCATCCCTTGGTTTAGCCAAATCACCCTACTCTTCTACCTCCACTTCTCCTCCTCCCATTTCAAGATATTTTTTAACGTACCCTACCCAAATCGGGTCACACCACTACTGAAACAACCCAATAAAATTTATGATACCAAATTGTAACAATTCCAAGTTCTCATTGAGACAAACCTCCCATGTGACTGGCTTTGCACCGCATGTAGCAATTATTCCCAACATGCACAACAATTTGAGCTCTGCGCTAGAATCTTGTTTCCATTACTATTAAAATTGACTAACATATCCATTTATATGTGGAATAAAAAACACCGTGACATTCAACATTATGCAATTTTCCATATTAGTACTTAAACATGAACAACAACAACTAAACACATTCAATAACATAGATTTGCATGCATCAATATACTCACAACAAGCAGCAATAATGAAATATCTCAGAATAAAATGCACAACAACTCTATCAATATTTAACATACATAAGCACAACAAATAAGAACACCTATCTTATAAAATATGGAACCCACTGAAGAGGACGAACATTCCTCCCAACCATAGACTTCATATTACAATTCTCAATAGCAAGTCACCCCAAGTTGGGGCTATGAATCCACAAGAGATGGTGGTCCCTAAAGCTGGCTAATGTCCCCCTCTCAGCATTCAATTTCCCATAGCTAATTCCAATCCACCAACTCTCTTCCCCACAACCATCCACAATTTTTTCTCATGCTCCTCCTCCATCTTGGAATAGATAAGAATATCACCCAAGAATACAATGAAAAACTTGTCTAAGAAATTTCTAAACACTCTATTCATTAGACACATAAATGTAGCAGGAACATTTGTCAACCCAAAGGGAACCACTGCAAATTCATAGTATCCATACCTTTTACAAAAGGTTGTCTTGCTAGTATCTTTTTCTCTGATTCATACTTGACGATAACCTAATCTCAATTCAATATTAGAAAATATTTTTGCTCCCCTTAACTAATCAAAAAAATCATCAATCCTTGGAAAATGATATTTGTTCTTGACTGCAACTTTGTTTAGTTGTTTGAAGTCAATACATAATCACAGTGCTCCATCTTCTTTCCTAAAAAAAAGAATTGGGGAACCCCAAGGATAAACACTTGGAAATATGTAACCCTTATTCAATAACTCTTCTAGTTGTATTTTCAATTATTTTAGTTCTGGTGTGCTCATTTGTAGGGATTTTTGGACACTAGGGTAGCTCCAGGCATTAATTCAATAGAGAAATTAATATCTCTTTTTGGTGGAAATCCTGGAAACTCCCCAAATACATCTTCATACTCTTTTAAGATTGGATAGTATTCAAGACTGGTATCCTTATCCTTCATTGGCTCTTCCATATGGGTTGCATATATTTGGCACCATTTTCTAAAACTTATTTTCAGTTGCAATGCTAAAATATCTCTAATAGATATATGCCTTGGAATACCTTGCACTGTCCTCAAATTCCCTTCTTCATCAATACATGTGAAAGCCTTGTTATAAAAATCTAAAACAACACAATGTTTTTCTAGCCAATCCATACCAATTAAGAAATCTTAAGACCCAAGCAATATGATGTTCAAATATTTCTTAGTGTTGAATCCATTCATGTCTATTGGGAACTCTTTAATAAACTCATTGATTCTTCTCTTGGTTCTAGTAGCTATCTGAACTAACCAATACTTTTCATGCTTTCATTTCTTCAACTTAAATCTTTCAAGTAGATTTGGATTTATATAGCTATGACTAGCTCCGGAATAAATTAAAATAGATATGGGTTGATTATCAATATTACCTTCCACTTCAATCATACGGGATTGATAGTTTATTTTTCTATTGTCCAAGGATGCATAGATCCTTGGCATGCTTCTACCCATGTCCTCTATTGTCCCCTCCTACTTGATGATATTCACAATCTTCATCTTATCTCTTTGGTGAGGAAAATATCCGTACATGTGATATCCACATCCCCAAAATTTTATGGGTTGATGTCTTGGCCTGATTCCTAAGGAATCAGTCATTTTATGATCTTCTTGAGATGTTTTCCCTTGTTGATGTGCTTGAGAACTATTCCTGATGAAAGGTGGATTGAATAATTTCTTCCTTTGATCCATCTTTCCTTTCTTCTTTTCATCCCAAGCCTTTTGGAAAGTTGGCCTTCCTCTGCTCTGCTCATAGAAATAATTAGTCTTTCTTATGGCTTCTTCTAAATTCATGGGCTCATTAAATTTAATTTTATCCTTGTATAGTGATGGAAGTCCACTCAAGAACCTATGAATTTTGACTTTATCATCTCTAATGAAACTCACATACCTGAGAAGTTCCAAGAATTCTCTCATATTCATCCATGGTCATGTTCCCAAGTTCGAGTTCAAAGAGCTCTTACATCTCCTTGTTAGAATATTTCTCTAACAAGTACAGTTGCTAGAAATATTTCTTGAATTTTGTCCCAAGAAATTATCTTCTCATCAAGGTGCTTAACCTGTTTCAGTTGATCCCACCACATAGATGTCTTTCCTTGGAGATGGTAGGATGCAATCCTAGATTCTACTTTTGAAGAGTAATCATGTAACTTGAAATATTTCCTCATTCCCAACAACTATGATTCTGCATCTTCTCATTTCCTATTCTCTCCATCAAATGATGGTGGTTTGATCTTTCTGAGATCCCCTTGTAGGATATTTGACCCATACCTCCCCCTCTGGTGCCTAATAGAAGGCATACTTGGGATACTTTCTGACCTTGAATGTGCATAGGCTCTTTTCGTCAATTTCCTTGAGGAATGATGATGTTGATGTATTCTAACACTCCTTGATTTTCTAAATCATCCATGATCATCCCTCCTATCATGAGATATATATACTTCTACTCATCTTGCACTATCTTCTAGTCTTGTGCTAGAATATTTGTTGAATTGATTTTGCAACATATTCAAACTCTGTAGTATCTCCTCCTGAGCTTTCATAATTTTTTAATTATCACCCCTATAGCTCAAAACTTCTCTTTGCAGGATTCTCATAGTTATAGGCTCCTATATGTCTCTCCTTCCATTAGACTTTGTCTCAACATTCCCCATGCTGACATCAAGACCTATGATTTCCTCCTCATGGATGTAATACCCTTGGGCATCCTCCATATCTCTAGTTCTCATTTGGGAACCAAATTTTTCTTTCCTATACCTCTAATTCTGCAAGAATGTGTAGGAAATAGTTTTTGTTAGAATCTGGCATATTGCAAAATATTTATTAATTAGATTACAATTCATTCTTTATTTAAAATTATGAAGAATATAAATGCATGAATCCAAATTTCGGTTTGATAGATGACTTATCCTCCTTGATACCTTTCCAGTGACTATTCATTTTTCTAAAATCTCAGCTCCGAGCCGAAAGTTATGGTCTCTGGAAGTTTTGATTGTTTTTCCATTTTTTCCCTGCTTGCTACATGTGCCTTCTCTTCCTTACTGCGCATTTTTACGTACCTAGATTCCCAATTTGGCTCTACAACTATCTTTTATGGTCCATTTTCTCTCCATAGACTACCTGTGTGCCCCAAATAGACTTATGAGAAAGGAGTTATGCCCTGTAGAAGTAAATTGGTTTTGAAAATATACCCTCTACAGTATCAATTGTAACTTTCTCATACGAGCTTTGCTTTGCAACTAGAATAGATTGTTGGAAATCTCTCTCCAAGTTCTTTTATTTAAGCTACAAAGACAAGGTATACTTTTGTGCACCCTATTCTAGTGACTTTTGACTGCCTAAAATGTCATTTAGGCCCTCAAAATCACATTGTAAGTTAATTCCCTTCAAAACTATAAAATTTTTGTGGAAAATCTTTTATTTACTACAGTAATAGATCACCAAATCGACCTACTCCTTTCATCAACGATTATCTTTCACCTTTACTTTGTTTCTTGTTCCTTTTAAAAAATTGTACATGCATTAGTTCTATTTTATGCATTGATATTCAACACAAAGAATTGTTTACATGTGTAATGCCAATATTTAGCGCACGTACCATGCTCCAGCATTCATTGCACACAACTTTTACATTGCACAAGATATTCATTACATGCAACTTGTGCGTTATGCACCCATATCTAGTGTGAACAACTTTTGTACCACACACCAATACCCAGTGCACACAACGTTTTATACCACGTAAAAATATTCAGCACGCACAATTTCTGCATCGCGCACCCATATCCAACGCGAACAAATTTATGTCACGCAGCAATATTAAATGTGCATAAATTTTGCATCGTGCACACACGTCCAGTGCACACAAATTTTATATCGTGAACTAGTATTCAATGCGCACCAACAATTTTGTACTGCATAGCACTAATGTTTAGCACACACATCGTGCACCATTCATCCATGCGCACAACCAAATCCATACTATACAATGCCAATATTCAATGTGAACACACAGTGTACCAATCTTTCGTGTGCACCACAAGGTTTGCACTACGCAACGCCAATACTTAGTGCATGTAAGTCCTTTCTTCACTTAGTTAATTTTTCCATATTTCTTGTTCGCAACCATTACAACCATTGTAAAAAGGCCCAACTCGCCTATCTAATCCAATTCAATCACTCAAAAGTCAAAATGACCCATTCATACCCTTTCTAAATGTAATTCCGACTTGAATTTGATTAGAAATTTGGATATTTTGCTCAGAGTTTAACCGTATTCCCCAAATTCAACATAAATCAAACATTGATATAATGAATTTTACCAACTTCATGCTAATCTCTAGCACATACAATCTTGATGTTGAACCAAAAAATTTGGATACCACTCTATAATGTACCCATCCCCAACATTTCCAATTCCTCATTGAGAAAAACCATGCATGCACGACTAACTTTGCACCATACGCAACAACCATTCCTAGTGTGCAAAGTGATTTGAGCTCCGTATCGGAATCCTTTTACCATTACTATTAAAATTGACTAACATATTCATTTATATGTGGAAATAAACACCCTGATATTCAAGCTTATGCAATTGTCCATACTAGCTAAAATCGTAAATGCAAGTACTTAAACATGCACAATGACAAAAAAATCACATTCAAAATCATAACTAGATATTTGAATACATCAATCTACTCATAATAAGCAGCAATAAAAAAATACCTCATAATAAAATGCACAACAACTGTATGAACATTTAACATACATAAGCACAACAAATAAGAGAACGTATCTTATAAAATATGCAATTCGTTGTAGAGGAAGGATGTTCCTCCCAACCATAGACTTGTTGTTCCAGTTCTCAACATCAAGTCACCCTCAATATGGGGATATGAATCCATAAGAGATGGTGATCCCTAAGGTTGCCTAATATCCCCCTCTCAGCAATCAATTTCCCACAATTAATTCCAATCCACCATGTCTCTTCCCCACAACCTACACAACCCAGGGGATGAGATCCCCCTTCACTACTCACAGTCCCTCAAGCCTTCTCACTCTCCTCCAGGGCTTCTAGAATAGGTAGTATAGGAAATCTATTGTTAGGACCTTGGGAATTATACAGTTTCCACGTGAATACGTGCAACAACAAAACACTTTCCTCTCCTGGAAATTTTCGAACTGAATTCATTCACAGGATTGCAGCCACTTTTCCCATGAAAGTACAGATCCAAACATGTCCACAAAAGCTACCTTCAAGCTTCATCACTCAAATCTCTCTTTTTGTTAAAAAATATGCATGTAAAAATTGTTTTGCATAAGAAAACATGAATGTATAATTTTTATTTGTCTCTCCATATGAATTTCCTCTCTTTCTCTTGCTTGCTTGACTTGCACTCTTTCCCAAATTTATTGTAATCAACCCCATGCTCTCAATAACTATGGTATGTAACTCTCATACCCACCCTCTTACATGAATTCAATGATTGGGCTCCATAACACTCAACCAGAAAATGGAAGGTTCATAGTAAGGATAATTTAGAAAGAAATGGTTTGGGTTTAATGGACATGGGTAAACTCTCCCCCTTGGACCCATTCCCTCTCTTGTGGGAACTAAGCCCCCAAATCTTTGTCCTTTTACATCTCTAGATGGCGATACATTTATTTATTATTTTTAATTTACATCATTTGCATATTACATCGCTTTGTCCTTGGCCATAAATCACATTTACGATATGCATTGCTATTTTGGGGTTTGAAAATGGGGATGTTACATATTTTATTTTGTTCGTGTATCTCTTCTATTTTTTTCTATTCTTTCTTTGAGAAGAAGCCTATGCTTCTTTCCTTATAGACATTTTTTAGCTTCAATTTAATTTCTTCTAGGACCTCCTTCTATCCATTTTTCTTCCAATTTGTCTAATCCCAAGTCAATTTCTTAATTTTTACAAGGTTATATTGAAAATATTTCATAGCCAATTTCCCATCCTTAATAAAATGTTCTGATTCCCTAACCACCAAATCATTGTATTCTTCATTTGTAAGCCCAAAGGAGTTGAATTTGTATAGGAAAAGGGGTTTCTTTAATTCTCTAGAATATGACATAAAATCAACCTATGGTTTGAAGAACCCCCAATACTTGGCCAATATCCAACCCTTTACTCTTCTTCCAAAAACAATTTTGAGATTAAGAACCTATCCAACACAAGGAAGAATCGGAGGCTTTCTATCACTATTTCAAACATCAATAAAAGTCATTCAAGGGTCAAAAGAAGCATGTCCTTTTTACCATCATGGATTCTTCTCTACAGAATTGAAAGTGTAATGTCTATGTAATTCCCTTTCATTCAACCTGAAACTTCTATGTTTTCCATTCACCCATTATAATAAGAAATGGGTGCAAGTACACATAAGTTATCAACACATTCAACTTAGCAGGATTTGTAATTTTAATGCTTTGCAATGTCTAATTTATTTATGATAAATCAATTAAAATTTTGTTGGGTTTCTATAGGTTTCTACTTCAAAGAGAAATGAACCATTTCCACCTGGGATTGACAGATTGCCCCATTCCCAGGTATCATGTGTTGAGTTAAATATTGTTTTAATGTGAAATTTGTTATCTTCTTTGGTTGAATTTAATGTTTTTGTACTAATTAAAATATAATAAATTTGTATGTAGAAACCATCATTATTTTTCCATTCACCACTACCCACTTTCCCCATGGTTTCACCAGTCCACCCTAATAAATCCCCCCTTATTTCATCCATTGTGGCTACGCCAGTCCGCCCTAGTGTATCCCCCCTTGTTGCATCCATTGTGGTTTCACCGGTCCACCCTATTATATCCTCCATTGTTTCATTCATTGTGGCTACACCAATCCACCCTACACCAATTTTCCCTATTGTATCCCCCCTTGTTTCATCCACTATGGATACACTTGTCAACCCTATACCAGTTGTTTCCTCGAATCAACTTGTCCAGTCGAGTCCTTCATATACTATCCAATATCCACCATTTCTTAAGTTATCCAAAGTGAGATCATTAGTTGATGAAATTTTGATATAGCATGAATGGAATTGATTTTTGTTGGGTATGTGTTATATTCTTTGCACGAATTTAGGTGGTTGTTTTTCATGTCTCTCTCTCCATCCTTGTCTCCTTGGCTAGAAAAAATCCCTTTTGGAGTGAGGCTACAAGAGAAAATAAGGAGATATGGAATAATGGGAAGGACAACAGTTTGACCTTTTGTTTCTTATTCCTCAACATGCTCTCTCCTATTCTATTTTTTAAATTGTTTAATTAATACATTTTTCCTTCTCATTTTGTCTTATTATACTTTTACAATTGCATTATTTTTCATAGTTTTCCTAACCTTCATTAATTTTTGAATTGTCTTGTATGTACTAATTTTTACAACCATTCATTTGTTCAGATTCATTTTGGATCATACCTCCTCATTAAGAGGATTTTTAGTCTCCAAAAAATTAAAGGAAACCAACCTGGACCAATGTACCTTTTGTCTACTTCTCTAGAACATGGCCATGTCTCTAGCTCTATTAAGAACCAAATATCAAAATAGCATAAGAAACCTAAGAATAAGTAATCAAAGCCTTGAAAAAGAGATAATTTCAAATAACAAGCATCTTCGAGGGGGAAACCTCCTTATACACCACATAAATTTACAAATACAAGATGATTCCAAATGAAAAGGTCTCCTTGGAATATATAGGAGAATAGGAGGTACAATTACAACCAATGGACCCAAGCCAACATAAATAAAATAACAATACTAATGTAATATGCCCCAATTGAGGGGTAATGTGCCACTATTTAGGGCTTAACATGCCCCTCCCCTTAAAACAAGTGTTCTTTTAAATGCTTGAGTAATTTTGGATGCTTTTGTATAAAAGACTCATCTTCCCAAGTGGAATATTCAGCAAGTAGTTTCCTCCACTTAATGAGATACTCTTAAATGGATCAATTACTTAGCTGGAGAATTCTTGTGTTAGTTATAGCTTCAAGTTCCAATATGATTTTTCCTTCCACGTCAAGTTTTGGAAATATAGTTTGAACTATGATCGTGTCACCTATAGCCTTCGATAAGAATGAAACATGGAAAACTAGTTGTACTCGCGAAGATGCATGCAACTCTAATGTGTATGCCATAGTACCAATATTTTGCAACACCTTATAAGGGCCATAGTACTTTGGTGATAATTTATTATCCTTCTTAGCTTGCTTGAGGGGTATCTGTTTGTATGGTTGTAGTCTTAAAAATACCCAATCCCCTACTTCAAAACTTCATTCACTATGATGATGATCTGCTTGTTGTTTCATGCAATTTTGTGCCATGGTCAAGTTTTCCTTTAAGAGTTGGAGAACTTGTTGTTGATGCTCGTTGTGATCTTTCACTTCTTGAACCTTAGATTTTTATTTTAGAGAAGAAGTGATGGAAGGTGGGTGATATCCATAGAGTGCCATAAATGGTGTCATTTTTGTTGCAGTATGAAAGGAAGTGTTATACCACCATTCTGTGAAGGGTAACCACTTGAACCATTGTGTTTGTTTATCATAGACAAAGCAATGAAGGTAGCCTTCCAGACATTTGTTCACTATCTCGGTTTGTCCATTAGATTGAGGATGATAAGATGAGCTATGATCCAATTGAGTACCCTAACACAAAAATAATTATGTCCAAAATTTTACAGTGAAGATGGGATCTCTGTCACTTACAATAATCTTTGGGCTTCCATGTAGATTTTGAATTGTCTCCATGAATGCGGTGGAAACTGTACTAGATTTTAAAGGATGAGAGAGTGCACAAAAGTGTGTGTACTTGGTCAGTCTATCAACAATCACCATGATGACACCATTTCCTTCGGACTTCGGTAACCCTATGATGAAATCCATGGAAACCTCCTCTCAGTGCTGACTTGGAATGGCTAATGGTTGTAAAAGACTTGGGGTCTTAACTGTTTCTACCTTATTTTTTTGCAAAACAAAAATTCTGCCACAAATCTTTGAACATCATTTTTAAGGCCATCCCCAAAAAAACTCTTCTTGACCCTATGGTAGGTTTTCAAAAATCATGAGTGCCCTCCTACCGGAGAGGTGTGCAATTCCAAGAGTACCTTTTGTTTGAGTAGGGAGTTCTTACATAAATATAAGAAATCTTTGTAACATAGTGAATCATTTTTTCATCTAAATGTATCTGATTTACTGAAATCATGCTACAACCTTTGAATGAGAGTCCACATGTTTTCGTCATTCTTCCATAGATCCCTCACTTATATTATCCAATTGGGTTGGATGATCGAGATAGCACAGAGAAAGGCCTTAACATATAGGGCATGAGATGTCATCCTTCCATGTTTGGGCACAAGGTGTCATATGTATCTTGGGCATGATGTGCCATTTTTTTTAAATGTATGAAATTTTCATGGGACATGTTTTATGAAATTTTCATATATATATTTCATGGGACATGTTTTATGAAATTTTTAAGGTTTAATGTTTTAATAATATTGTGTGTTTCTTGAAGTGTTTTTATTTTTATTTTATGTTGATGAATTATTATGATGATTACTAAGGCATTTATGTTGAAATGTTTGCTCCTTATCTTTAAGATTTATTTCTTCATGTCTCTTTTCATTATAATAAAAAATCTATTACAAAAAGATATGCAATACCTTCATAGTGTTATTATGGCCAAGGTGAGGGATGCCTTTGATTAACCCATAACAACCAACATGTTGTTTAAGGCATCCTACATAACAACCAACATCATTGAGATCACTACATAACAACCAACATTCCTTTTAAGGCATCCTCTTAACCAACCACTCTCTTAAGGCCACTTTTTCATTGCAACAAGAGCAGTGAGGTTCTCTACAACCAAGTATGGAGGAGATGTTGTCATTTTTTGTTACATTACATTACAACAATAAAAAAATTAAATAAAAAAAATAAATGTTTTGTTACGTTACATTACAACATAAAATAAATAAACAAAAAATAAATAACTACGTAGATACAATGTACACAACAACATCTAAAATGTTAAACTAGCATAGATCCATCTTAAACCCAGATGTATCAATCACCAAGAAGGATCCAAGTTCTTAAGGTGTAATTTTTTTTAATCATTTAATATGAAGGAAATAATACTTGACAGGGAATGAAATGATAAAGAAAATTTTCCCCTTAAGAAATTGGATTCCTCTTTGTGCTTGATAAATCCAGGTTTAATATTGATCTATGTTGGTATACATCATTTGGATCATAAATGTTGGCTAGGCCTAACACACAACCTTCAAAATCAAATAGGGTCTATACAACAAAGTTTGAGGGATGAGAATTTAGTCTTATGTTGGATAATATCTTATACCTAGTTTGGAGAAATCAAGGTTGTGGCCCCACCTTTAACTTCAACATGGTTAATAGAAAACCAATGTAGCTTGATTGCATAACCTAAATGGTTGACTTATGCATAAAACCAATTAAATATATTGCAACTAAAGAATATCAATATCATTAACAAAAAATTTAATTTTCAGCTCCATGGATTGTTACATGTGTATGTAAGGCCATGTACATTCGAGGAAACTACCTTCATTGCAATATTTCAAAAGTGTTAACATGTGGGGTAATAAACAATAAACTAGTGTGCCAGCAATGGAGAGATCCTCTCATGCCCAATAACATTAATTATTCACTCTATTTAAACCTTTTATAGATATCTCTTATACGGTATAAGCTCTTCCATCTCAAATGGGGGATATGTATAAACCTAGTTATCTTCCCTAGAAGTTTGTCAATAGATATTGATTATTTCATTGTGGGAAATCCACTTTACCTGCCAGCAAGAATTGCTTTTCCAAATCACTTACCATTTCAACAAATATGATGAAATATAACTTTAGATAGTTCAAATTTTCCTATATATTATTTTTTCATTGAGAGGCACATTCTACGACCTAGTGTCATAGATGTATCATGATTAAGTGTAACATCGAGGAGATCCTATAGTTTTAAAACCCAATCCAAGTGACAAAATACTACAAGTGTCACCGTTGAAATTATTAGCCCTTGAAAACTTTCATGTTAAACAACGTATATGACATCTAGATGCTCATGCTAACTTTTGACACATGAAATTATGTTGGCCCAAAATATATTAATAATACATAAGAAGTTAAACATGAGCACATGATTGAGAAACTTCACCAAGACAAAGCTTTGCTTGATTTGCAAGCTCATTGCTTGTTCTCAAGGTCCACCAAAAAAATCCATTTTTCAACAAGGCATTAAGGGGGAAAAGGTGGAATGAATTAGCACATTAACCCACAAGCAAGAATAAGTTTATTAAAATCATCATAAGCATTGATTTTATCCTTTCGTTGTCCAATTTGGATGCTAATCACTGAATGAAGATGGCTTCTTTTTCTTATCACAAGTTTTCACGCATATGCATTCAACTCTTAGAAATAACACATGCTACCCCATTAAAGCTTGTTAAAAAATCATCTAATATAAATTTTCATGCATGTTCACTTCATTACTTTATTGCAAATTTGCAAGAAGGTGCATTACTTCATGGGAATTTTCACCATTAAAAAAATTTTCTTTCAAAATTTTGGTTCAAAAAGTTGAATAGATAACATAAAAACTTTATTTTGGTTTCACTCTCATGTACATAGCTTTCAAAAAATAGTTTTTATCTTCTTCTGTTTTCATAAAATCCATCATTCAACTACTTTACTTCTGATGTATCAAGCCAAATAAAGCTTATAACTCTCATCTCTCTTTTCAAGCACAAAAAATAATATGAAAAATCATCTTTCAATAAAGCACACAGGGCTTGAAGTTACCATCTCAAGGAAACAAATGAAGGGTTGGGTTTATCTTCTCATGAAATCAAACAAAAGTTGGTTACACACATAAAATCATAAATGAAATGGAAATTTTGAACTTCAGAAAGAGGGACAGAAATGAAATTTGAAGATTGAAAAAGAGGGTCGTGATTTTTGTTTCAAGTGGGGTAGTAATGGCCCTCTCAAGTTTGGAAAAAATGCTAAAATTACATGCCCAAACCAATTCAATTAGGTTGAAAATTCCATTCTCAATCTTGGACATATGTGCTGAATTTTTTATTTTTTGACAATACATGTGGAGAATTCGGTTGTGGGGCATAAAAAACAAATTAAGTAGAAGAATTGAGTGTTGTAAGCTCCTACAACTATGTTTGGAAAAGGTTGTTTTAAGAATGATATCCACAATCATCCGATCTAAAGTTTTCAAAAATTGACCCCTTAGTGCAAAAATCGCATTATATCTTACTAAGTAAAACCCAAGTTCCATAGATCATTGAATAAAAAAAAATTCGGGTAATGGAATCATGGGAGATTGGTTCCCCTAGTTGTAACCCAAAGTCATGAGTCTAATGAAATCAATGACTCATTTATCAAAGTCTTAGTTATTGTTTTATGACGAGTTGTAACTTGCTTCCTGAGGCCATTCATGGGCACATAGAGAATTTGGTTCGAGTGCATAAAAACCAAACCAAGTAGTAGAGTTGAGTGTCATAAGCTCATGAAAGTATGTTTAGGATATGCCAATGTGAGCATGCTATCCATAATCACCCAATATAGAGTTTTCAAAAATCAAACCCTTAGTGCAAAAATTGTGTTGTCTCTTATTGAGTGAAACCCTAGTTCTGAAGATCGTCAAATAAAACAATTTTCAAGAAATGGAATAATGGGAGAAGGGTTCCACTAGATATAATCATATGTCATGAGTCCAACACAATAAACGTTTTATCAATCAAAGTCTTGGTTGTTGTTTTATGGTGAGTTGTTGATCCATAAACGAGGAACGTATATCCCACTTGCTTCACCAACACGAGTCCTATACAGAATTTAAGTTTTGGTCTCTGTCTCAATCTTGAGAATGGATACAAGGATTATGTTCTTGATGAAATTCTATGTGCAACACTAAACTCAATATTCCATATGGCCACTAGGCCTCTTCTCTTAGTGAATACTATGCTCCAAAATTATTATTTGGCTCCTTTCTTGGCGTAACAGGCACAGAAGAAATTATATGAGAATGCAATGGAAATTCTCTTTTATCAATGAGATAACCAATGCAAGTATCTAAATTTGGAGGATGTGCAGTGATCTATTTCCATAGTTTATTCTCTGGGTATTTTATGCACAATGCAATTCTAAGTGCAACTTATCTATAATAATAATAATAATAATCTATTTTTAAGGTTATGGACAAGCTAGACACCAAATTGGTGTATGAGACCCCATTGTTTGTGGGACAAGGGACCCCCTCCACATAGTAATTTGACTTCTAAAGTCTACAGAGGTATGCATACCCTACCCCACTCTAGTTTTGAACCTACGACCTCCAAGGAGGAAACACATGATCTTAACCATTAATCATATTCTCTACTCATTATTCTTCAGCTACCATGTGAGGATGGGATTGTTTGAAGTCTTGGTAATGCCAAGGTAGTAACCAATCAGTGCTCTATGAAATAATTACTATAGCCCAATAGTGTTATGTTGATCTAGTTTTCCAAGTGGTCATGCAACAAAACTCAAGTCTATCCATTGTCATTCAAACATGCTTTAGGTAATTTGAAAACATGAACATCAATCCACAAATTTGAGAATCGTCACCCCTATCTTCAATGGCCTCTTATCTAGACTACAAGGAAATGGGAATATAATCCTACTCTGAGTTGGGAATCCAAATTCCATCACCACTCCAAAAATTAAAGGGATGCAATGCTCAAAGATAGATAAGCAATGCTTTGTTCAATGACCATTTTTCTTAAGACTCCAATAATAAGGAATATCCATACATATCAATTATGCACAACCATAGGACAACAATGCATTCCTCATTATGGATGTTACCCAACATTGAGATTAATATAAAAATGCACATTCAATTCAATAATTAATGGTAATATGTTCGCATATTTACATATGGGAGAAATGTTTTGTAGAAAATTGTATTTCTATCATTGATGTTGGTTGTAGTTCATTTGATATATATTTTCTTTCATTATCTGATGCCTTTCCTTCAACATTTGAGTTCTCTATTACATATGGGAGAAATGTTTTGTAGAAAATTTTATTTCTATCATTGATGTTGGTTGTAGTTCATTTGCTACATATTTTCTTTCATTATCTGATGCCTTTCCTTCAACATTTGAGTTCTCTATTTCAATTTAGTTCTTAACTACATATATGTCTGCCTTTATTTCTTCTTAATCCCTAATTAAGAATCAACAACATTCACTAATATTTGATAGAGCAAAGGAAGTATTCTACTATAGATGAACGATAGTATATACACTCTAAAATGCTATGGAAATGAAAAACAAATTTGTCTCTGCCCTTGATAATAATCAAAACATTGTAGACACCATTTGGGTTCCTTTCCCATTTGTTATGTCTCATTGTAATGGAATTTTACAAGGAATGGTTCCAAAATGCAATTCCTAATTGAATTTAGGTGAACAAACTTTTGGTGTCTCGGTTAATGGGTTTCCACAAGATATAGGATTAACCAATGATTATTTGGTAAAGATGTTGATTTGGTAGGCTCAAATATTCTTATTATCGGTTAATACCAATCCTTAAATATTTAGGAAGAGACTGCAAGACAAGATAATTAAAAAATAGTGTGAAGAGACAAACATCAGAATATGTCACTAATTAAATAGCATAATTATTATTTCATAGGAGCATTAAAATGAATTGGATGTCTATAAGTAGAAGTTCCACATAAGATGTTGAACATGAGTGACTTTATACAATTCACGTGTAATAGAAGGAAGGAGTATGGATCCATTAGAGCTCCCAATGGATTGAGAGAGGAGTAATCACTAAATATGAGGGGTTGGGATTAGAAAGATAGCTAAGAAAATGCAACGTCTTTCTTTTTTACAACCATAGATTTCAAATATTAAATTAAATCAAATGGTAGGCATCATAGAGTTGTTTTCATTCTTCAATTACTGATGGAGAATAAAATTTTGAGTGAAATTAACAAATCTATAGTTGGGAATGGATTCTCAAGTAACTAAGATGAACATGTGCAACAATTAAATACATAGGACTACTTCAAATAACTCCCATATACAATTTAACATAGCACACAAAATCAAACACATCAGAAACATAGATATTTTTCCCTAGAAAACCAAATGGGAAAACCAACTTCCAATGGGTGGTTGGTCTATTTTGGCAGTCTTTGGTTACATTTTTTTCATGTCTCTCTCTCCATCCTTGTCTCCTTAGCTAGAAAAAATCCCTTTTGGAGTGAAGCTACAAGAGGAAATAAGGAGATATGGCATAATGGGAAGGCCAACAGTTTCACCTTTTGTTTCATATTCCTCAACATGCTCTCTTCTATTCTATTTTTTCAATTGTTTAATTAATACATTTTTCCTTCTCATTTTGTCTTATTCTACTTTTACAATTGCATTATTTTTCATAGTTTTCCTAACCTTCATTAATTTTTAAATTGTCTTGTATGTACTAATTTTTACAACCGTTCATTTGTTTAGATTCATTTTGGATCATACCTCCTCATTAAGAGGCTTTTTAGTCTCCAAAATATTAAAGAAAACCAACCTGGATCAATGTACCTTTTGTCTACTTCTCTAGAACATGGCCATGTCTCTAGCTCTGTTAAGAACCAAATATCAAAATAGCATAAGAAACCTGAGAATAAGTACTCAACGCCTTGAAATATAGATAATTTCATATAATAAGCATCTTCGATGGGGCAACCTCCTTATACACCACATAAAATTATAAATACAAGATGATTCCAAATGAAAATGTCTCCTTGGAATATATAGGAGAATAGGAGGTACAATTACAACTAGTGGACCCAAGCCAACATAACTAAAATAACAATACTAATGTAATATGCCCCAATTAAGGGGTAATTATTTAGGGCTTAACATGCCCCTCCCCTTCAGACAAGTGTTCTCTGCAATGCTTGAGTAATTTTGAATGCTTCTGTATAAAAGACTCATCTTCCCAAGTGGAATATTCAGCAAGTAGTTTCCTCCACTTACTGAGATACTCTGAAATGGATGCATTCCTCAACTAGTGAATTCTTGTGTTAGTGATAGCTTCAAGATCCAATATTATTTTTCCTTCCTCGTCAAGTACTGGAAATATAGTTTGAACTGAGATCTTGTCACCTATAACCTTCTTTAAGCATGAAACAAGGAAAATTGGTTGTACTCGTGAAGATGCAGGCAACTCCAATTTGTATGCCATAGTACCAATCTTTTGAAACACCTTATAAGGGCCATAGTAATTTGGTGATAATTTATTGTCCTTCTTAGCTTGCTTCAGGGACATCTATTTGTATGGTTGTAGTCTTAAAAATACCTAATCCTCTACTTCAAAACTTCATTCACTATGATGATGATATGCTTGTTGTTTCATGGGATTTTGTTCCATATTCAAGTTGTCCTTTATGAATTGGAGAACTTGTTGTTGATGCTTGATGTAATCTTCCACTTCTTGAGCCATAATTTTTTCTTTTAGAGAAGAAGTGATGGAAGGTGGGTGATATACATAGAGTGCCATAAATGGTGTCATTTTTGTTGCAGTATGAAAGGAAGTGTTATACCACCATTCTGTGAAGGGTAACCACTTGAACCATTGTGTTTGTTTATCAAAGACAAAGCAATGAAGGTAACCTTCCAAAAATTTGTTCATTGTCTCCATTTGTCCATCATATTAAGGATGATAAGATGAGATATGAGCCAATTGAGTACCCAAACAAGAAAATAATTATGTCCAAAATTTTCCAGTGAAGATGGGATCTCTGTCACTTACAATAATCTATGGGCTTCCATGTAGCTTTTGAATTGTCTCCATGAATGTGGTGGAAACTATACTATCTTTGAAAGCATGAGGGAGTTCACAAAAGTGTGCATAATTGGTCAGGCTATCAACAATCACCATGATGGCACTATTTCCTTCAGACTTCGGTAACCCTGTGAGGAAATCCATGGAAACCTCCTCCCAGCGCTGAATTGGAATGGCTAATGGTTGTAAAATACTTGGGGTCTTAACT
>ML870879.1:4692-20019 GCA_009831015.1 Picea engelmannii | reverse complement strand
AAAGCGCTCCTCGGTGTCCCAAAATTCTCTTACAATTCTTAAATGACTTACGCCTTACTTAATTCCTAGTTGAGTTCATAAATAGAAAGTTCCCAAGGCAAGATTTCTTACTAAGTTAGACATTCAACTTTCTCTTTACGTTTTCCCTTTTCTTTAAGTTTCATTTTTTCTTTAAGTTTCCCTTTTTCCTTAAGTTTCCTTTTTCTTTTAAGTTTCCCCATTTTTCCTATTTAACTAAAAATCAATTTAGCAAGTGTAGATAAAAACAACCATTTACCCTCTTTTATTTTTTTAACTGAAAATTAATTTAGCAAATGTAGATAAAAACAACCATTACCCCCTTTTTAAAAATTTAGTCCTCCATTATAATTTTGACTTTAATAAATAAGTTTGAATTTCTTACCCCCTTCTTGTTACATGTTTATTTATTTATTTTTATTTATTTGACCACATGTTCTACTTAGACCTAGGTTTTAATTTTCAATAGGTTGGGCGACAATTTTTAAGGGAACTTTTAGTTATTAATTTTTTACTCATACCATCATCTATTTTAAGGCCGACCAGGTCCTAAGGAGACATAATTTTCTAGGCACTAGGTTTATTCACTTTCCAGTTAAAATCACGAATTTCCCTTCAGGACGCACTACGTGCTCCAAGGGTGCCACTTGCCTCTTTCTATTTTATTTGCACGATGTGCCCTTTAAGACGCACTACATGCTCCAAGGGTGCCACTCACCTCTTGACTAAATTTGGTAGACATCAAACCCCTGGAGTCAATACTCCGAAAGGTGATCTTGTGGGAGACTAAGGGCCTCTAAGGAATAAGGCCCATGCTATATTGTGGGCCCCTTAGAATCATTGTGAGCGATTGTCACAGTCATCCCTCATGGCATTGTGGGTCTTCTCGAACTAGGTAGTCGTTAACCTACAGTTCGAGCCATGATGAGAGTGATAGTATGTTGTGGAAGGGTTGCTGCCACACCTCTCCCTCAATGTCTCTAGTTGTCGTGCGTGACCCCTCTACTCCATATGTGAGTCTGGTCGGCAAGCTATCGTCAGCCTGCATCCATCAATGAATCATGTCAGCAATAATAATCAATCATCATAATATCTAATCATATGTACATATGTTACATCAACAAAATTCAAACCCAACAGTCCACTCCCTGACTCGATCCGGAGTCCAAGGGGTTTCATCGATGCCTCTGCATCCTCAATGTCCAAAGTCCTGCACACTCAAGAGAAATCAGTCAATAGCACTTGTCTATGTAAATACAACAAAATAACATATCATCAAATCCATAACATCTCATAATCATAATTAGAACGACCAATAGTATAATAACCCGGATCACTTGCATGCAAGTGTCCTCAAAGAATAAGTTTGCTCAGTGTGCGCAATAGCGGGATGTTACAGTCACTGTCCAGATTCTAATGCAAAGATAATTGGTAGTGTGAGCTCAAGTGACATTAGGTGGTATTAGTAGTGATGAAAACCCTTGGGAATTATATATATATATATATATATATATATATATATATATATATATATATATATATATATATATATATATATATTAATTAATTAGATCTAGATTTGGTAGTTAAGAAGAAACGTTATTGTCATTGTTATAACCCTAAATTTCCCTACATATGCATACATGGCCTTTAGCCCTCTTACTTGCATTTTTTGCCAAGCCATCAATGAGTTTCTCTTCTAAAAAACCCATTTTTTGAAGATGTACGTGCCCTGCACCAATGATGCTCGTGAACATACGCATGTTGCACCACTACAACCCATGTATACTTGCAAAAGTTGCAAAAAATAAAAATTTGCAAGGAATTCGTTGAGATTACAAGCTATTGGGTAGTTTCCCAACTAATCCACCGCCTATAGCCCGTCACCCAACCAAATAACGATCCTTTTGTCATATAAAAGGAGGTGTTGGGGTCTAATTCCACATCTAGACATAAGAACAGTGAAACTCTGCCTGTTTCACATCCCCTCCTTGCCCCAAGTAATTGCAACCCTTTTGTGAGAATTGCCTCAGCATTCCCCAATTATCCCTTCTTCCTCCATCATAACCCATTTCACTTCCCAAGAAGAAGGTTGAGAGGAGAAGCCATACATAGGTGCACTTGGAGCTTGGTGAAGAGGAGACGAGACCAGGTTCGTGAAACAGTGTTCGTCTTTGGTTGTAAGTAATCACTATATTATCAATAAAAGAAGTACTTTTCTTATCGCAAATCATGGTGTATTGAATGTTTTCATTTTGGTTTATGTTTTTATTCTAACATCTAACCCTAATTTGTATATGAATTGCATGCTTCTAGATTTTTTTCTGTCTGTCTTTGAATGTAGGCCAACCTTGGAAGGAGGAGTGCAGTCAGTGAAGCTTTCAAGCGCGAGGGGATCATCATTGGACGCGGAGTAGAGGTACAATTACCTGATCCCTCTCATCTTTGCTTTTCTTGTATGAGTTTTGGACATATTTGAGGTAGTTAGAAAAGTAAGAGACTTTTAAACGGTTATTGATCTGCCTACATTGTAAACCCTGATGTAGCCATAGGCAGGTTTTCTCTCTAGCGATCATGAAACCACTCATATATACAAAGTATATCATGATTTAATTTATAAAACATAAGGAAATGATATGCATCAAGTTTAATCATCATCATGTGCAATGCTTCCACATCTATCAGTGTATAGCATAACTCAAATTCCATTAAAAAATACATTGTTCAGTGTATATTACTTGTCAAAATGATGTGATGTTGAAAGTGGTGAATTGTTTTTCCAAATTATAACAATATAAGTAAAATTTCACTCAATAAAAAATAAAAATATCTTATTAATATTCACTTAAATTAATTTGGTTGATGATGCATGTCTTAATATTTTTAATGATATAGAGAAAAAAACTCTAATATTTTTAATGATATAGAGAAAACAACTCTAAAAAGTTAAACACTTCCTTTAAATTACTTTACACCCACCAAAATTTAAACCTAAATTATTTACGTAATAATATCTTATTTCAATAGTTAAACAACAATATTTTAATATTTAACTTCTCTATAACACATAAAAAAATTATAAATTTATACAAATCTTTATATATATTATATTTCTATAGTACCCAAAAAAAAATAATAGATGTAAGCTTGCCTCCATGACCGTTAAATGCACCTACAAGGTTTACTGTCAATGCCAACGATGTTATTATAGGATTTACAAAGACACAAAAGTTTATATATATATATATATATATTCAAAGTTATTGTTATTAAACCATAGCCAATACAACATTTAAGGTATGCTTATTATTGATAAAATTTCAACATTTGAGATATGCTTATTATTATTACATCTAAGTTATGCTTATTATTATTAAGGTATGGAAATTATTTAAGGTATGCTTATTATTGATAAAATTTCAACATTTGAGATATGTTTATTATTATTAACATTTAAGTTATGCTTATTATTATTAAGGTATGGAAATTTTTAACATTTGAGATACTTTTATTATTATTAAAAGTTAATATTAATAATTAATTTTTTTTTTGTAGTTTGTTGATTTTTTTTTACGAAAACGGTTATAGATTATATTAAGGAGGTGGACTGGTCACAGATTCGATTACAAAAGGGCCTTGAATTTTTTCGGGCTTGCCTTTCTGAAACCATTCTACTTCTATAGCTATAGACTTGTGAACTAAACTAGTTCATGTACACCTTCTAAAGGTACTGGATTATTTACAGCAATGGCTACTATACAAAATGTCAATTTGTTGGTTAGATCCTGCTGATAGACTACTAAAAGAGAAGGATTAATTCTTGGAGTCTTGGGTCCAGTCACTATTCAACTGAGCCATCTTGGCTTCTAGCTGATCCATTCTTTCTTCGAATTCCTGCTGAGGATTTTTTAGCTCCTTATGCAGCTTGTCCAACTCCTCCAAAAATCCAATTTTTGTAGTGATGATATCTACCTCGAGCTGCTCCATTCTTCGACCAGCTTCCGTGTCCAGGTTCTCCAAGAAGTCTAGCTGATTCTAGAGAAGTTGCTTCAGGTTTTCCAGAGCTTTATCCATCTCTTTCAACCTCTCCTCCGTGCTCGGTTTGTCTGTCGATGATGAAGCCATTTCCAGTCGCACCTCCTCCTGCGCACGTCTTGCCCTTCTTTGATGGGTGCTTCACGCTCTCTCCGTCCCTGAGTGACTTGCAAAAATCGTCTTGAAACTGGATTGAGAGGGGAGAGGTCGCCCTTTATTTCCTCCTCACGCATTCTCATCATTACATTTAGATTTGCAGGATTTATGGGTAAGGGCCGCGCGGATCTCTTGTCTCCCCCATATCCGAAGCACCCTCCCTCATGGTACTGAGGTAACTCCTTCGACCAACCAGGACCTCTGTCACGTACTTGTCTTACAGATTCCCCTGATTTCCAATCTGCTACCAAAGCTTGCATTTGAGTATATGAGAGCATGGGTTTGGGTTCAAGGGATATCCACGCTTTCTATCCTTTCATTCACTGTCAGTACACCTGCCTCCAACAACGCGCCTCTATTGGTTTCCTTGTCAGCCTCCCCATTGAGATCCCTTAACACATGAAACAATTTATAAGATTTAAAATTTCTTAGTAGGAGGCATATTTTGTCAAGAAGGTTGTTTAGAGTAATGATTTGGGTCTTAGAATGGTTGATTATGGCCTGTATAATTATTCTGGAGTCACCAATTATTGTCAATTCCTGGACTCTGAGTTTGTTTGCTTGATGTAGACCTTGCCAGAGAGCCAGGGCCTCAGCTCTGTTGTTGGACTCTATTCCTAAGCCCATAGCAAAGCACGTTGTTGTAGCATCTATGAGATTTTTTATTATCCCCCCTCCCCCAGCCTGGCCTGGGTTTCCCTTCAAGGCCCCATCAAAGAAGAGAATATGTGTGTTTATTTCTCTTTTCCAATTGGAAAAATCCTTCTCACTCTTTCTAATCTCCCAACCTTCTTTGATTGGATCACTTGCTTTTCGAGCATCGAGACCTTGTATCTTGAACTGGCTTAGCCAACGCTCCTCTGCTTCGTCCAGCTTATGAATATTGATTGTAGAGAAGAGGTAAGGAGCTGATTCACCCAAGAGAGATTGAATTTTAGTGACTACTATGGCTGCACTCCTTTTGGTTTCTCTGAAAATTCTGTGGTTCCTTTCTAGCGAAAGGTTCCACAGGATAAACTTTGGAAGCAGTCCCCACATCAAGAAAGCATGGTTTCTTCTCGTTACAGCGAAAGGATAAAAGGAGTCCCAGTGGATAAGGAGGCTTATTATATCAGGAGGAAAATTGAGTGCAAATTGGGGGCCTGTTGCCATAATCCAGACTTCTTTTGAAAAGCCGCTATTTAAGAGAAGATGGTCTGTGGTTTCTTCCACTTGAAGGCAAAGGGGACACCTGAAGGGTCCTTTCCAGCCACGTCTTCTGAGGTTCTCCCCTGTTTGGATACTCTTGTGCGCCAGGGTCCAAGTGAAGAGGTCGATTTTTGGAAGAGAGTTGTGCTACCAGATTGCTTTCCAGAGTGTTGGATTAGGCATAGCAGTGGGGACGTTGTTGAAGAGTTGGTAGCCTTCTGTCGTAGTGTAAGCCCATGCGTTCCTTCCCCATCCTCTTTCATCTTTTCCTTTCTTTTTTAGGGGGGCCTTCCCTTGAAGACATCTCTTGAGGGCACACCAGTGACTGTCTAGAGCAGCTGGTATGTTTGGCACTCCCCACCTTTGCCAGGATTGAAGTCTGTCTTCCCCCCAGATTGAGATGTCGGAAAGTGTTACAATATTTTGACTGTCCATCCAGTTTTTGAGGCACAGTAGGTCCTGACGATGCTCTAGGGGTGGGTCTCCCATTATTGAGTCTGTCCAGATTCTGATTTTCTTACCATTTTTTGGCACCCAGGTAAGGTGAGGGCTGAAGTGAGGAAGCGCCTTTTTGCAGAGCGCAAAGATAGGGGAGATTTTTGTTTCTTTGCAAGGGAACTCTAAGCTTCTGTCCCGTGGCCCCCGAAAATATTTCCTCCAAAGCGCGAGTTTTCTCCAAGAAGATTTTCCAGTGACCATCTTCCAGAGCAGCTTTGCCCCCAAGGCCAGATTTTGAACTCTTGTTTTTTTTAAATTGAGACCCCCTTCTAGGAGGGGATTTGAAGTTTTTTCCTAGCTTATCAAGTGAAGTTTCCTTCTTGCTTTCCTGCCTCCTTCCCACAAGAAGCGTCTTTGGAAGGCTTTGATTCTTTGTATGAATGTGGCAGGGGCTAACAACATCGAGCTCTGGTAGATAGGGATGCTAGACACCACAGACTTTATCAGAACTTCCTTCCCTGCTAAATTTAACCAATTCGCCCCCCAAGAGGAAAATTTGTTCTTTAGTTTTTCAACCAGATGGTTCCAGTGAGAGGTTCTAGGGGCAGTTTTAAAAATAGGGATTCCCAGGTATTTAAAGGCCTCCAAATTAGTGTGCCCCTCCATCCCTAGAACTCTTGTTATTCCCAGCATTTCATTTGGTGTGATATTCCATCCATAGATGTTACTCTTGGCCTGACTTATTTCACTTCCGGAGGCTGCTGCATAAGCATCCAGTTCTTCCTTAAAAAATTTTGCTATTATCGGACTTGCTCCACCCAACAGCAGTGTATCATCCGCAAATTGTGCATGGTTTATGTCTTTCACCCCTTGCACTATTCTTAGTCCCTGGAGATTTTTGTGAACTTGAGAGTTTCCCAGCTGGTAGCTTAGGACTAATGCTTGAATTGCATAGAGCAGGGGCGAGAGGGGTCACCCTTGTCTTAAGCCCCTGGAGGCTTTGAAGAAGTTTGTTACCTTCCCATTCACCAACGGGGCTATCCATGGTGATCTGATGCAAGCTTTTATCCAATTTACAAATTTCGAGTCAAATCCAAACTTCCTCATGACTTCAAATAAAAATTCATGTCTGACTCTATCAAATGCGTTGGCGAGGTCCAGTTTAATAACCATACCTTTTTCTTTCCTTCGGACACTGGAGTGGATAGCCTCTTGAACCAGGATGATGTTATCGGCAATATGCCTTCCTTTGACAAAGTCGCCTTGATTTTCAAGGACGATGAGAGGGAGGAGTGCCTTGAGTCGGTTGGCTATAAGTTTGGCGAGGATTTTATAGCTTGTGTTGCATAGGGAGATTGGTCTGAATCGATTGAAGGAAAGTGCTCATTTTTATTTCGGGATGAGTGCCAGGAAGGATGAATTGGTGCTTCCTCCTAGCTTGCTTCTCTGCTGTGATTTCTTGATCATTTTGGTTAAATCCTTTTTTATTATATTCCAACACTGCTGATAGAATCTGGCAGTGAACCCATTCGGTCCTGGGGCCTTATCTGGGTTCATCTAGTCAAGGGCCTCCTTTTTCTCTTGATGTGTTACCTCCCTTGTCAACTTGTTGTTGGTGTCTTCATTTATAATCCTTGGGATAACAGTGAAAGGGTACCTCTGCTGGTCCATTTCTGCTCCTTTTGGTTCTGTATAGAGCATCTCGAAGGCTTCATAGGCTGCTTGTTTTATGCCCTCTGGGTCTGTAATTGTTTCATTCTGGACTTGAACTTATGTTACTGCCTTGTATTGTTTCCTTGCTTCCGCTTGTTTGTGAAAATAGCATGTGTTCCTGTCTCCCTCTTTCAGCCATAAGCTTCTTGATTTTTGCCTCCATTAGTCTTCCTTCGCTCTACAAGCTTTGTGCCATTTCCTTTGAAGGTTGTCCTCATGTTGCAAGGTTTTTGGTGTGACCTCTTGATGTTCCATCTCCAGCTGGTGGGCCTCGAGATGGGCTTGGGATACTAGACGCAGGGCTATTGGACTTGGCTGGTTCTTTGCCCAAAGCTTTAGGGCTCTTTTTTGTCTTCTAATTTTTTCCTCCCACACATAAAAGGTTGAACCTTGAACAACGTTGGCCCAAGTTTTAGTAACTAGGTCCAGGAAGTCTTTGTCTTGTATCCAAATTGGGCTGAATCTGAATGGGATGGGTCCTCTGACTTGATCTTTTTTAATTTCTAGTCGAATTGGCCTGTGGTCAGAAACACTGTGGGGCAGAATTTATGCTTTTGCTGCAAGTCCTAGCAGCATGAGGGAGATTTGTACTAGGAATCTGTCAAGTATGGCTGCTATGTGCCCAGGACAGATCCTCTTATTGGTCCATGTGTAAAGTCCCTTGGCCGGTTTGATGTCTAGAAGATCCCAGGTTGAGGCTAAGTCCTCTACCTATTCTCTAGTTGGGTCTCTCACTATGGAACCCCCTCTCTTTTCTTCCTGAGCTAAAGTTACATTTAGGTCCCCACCAAGGATGATATCATTGAGATTATTTTGCTGGAGGTAGTCCTGTAAGGACTCCCAACAATGTTTTTTTCCCCCCAAATGTTGCGGAACATAGATGTTAAAGACACTTACCTGGCAACCCGTGTCCTTATGAAGGAATTTGGTGTGAATCCAGTGCATGAATGTGTCAAAGCTGAGCAGGTCTATTTTGGAGGCATTCCAAAGTGTGCGGAGTCCTCCTTAGGCGCCTCTGGCGTTTCCATCTACTCCGAGGCTTCCTTTCCAAACATTCAATAAGGTTTTAAGTGCGTCTTGCTGGCTCATTTTGGTCTCCTGGAGCAGTAGGATGCTCGCTTTCGAAACTTTGATAATATCCTTGAGCGCTTCTTCCTTCCTTCTGTTGCCCATTCCTCTACATTTCCATAAGGTTATGATCATTATAAACCTTGAGGGGAGGGATGGCCTCCTTGGGAGGCTTTGGCTTGCTTTCGTGTTTGACGAATGCTAATCAACTGCTTGATGGTGGGTTGTGACCCATTGAGGACATCTTTGTAGGTTTCCTGGTCCCTCTCAGCTTTTTTTGTTTTCCTGCCTCTTCCTATTTTCTTTGGGGTGACCCAACCTTCGTTTTCCTCATCTGAGTCGCTGCCTGTGGAGATATCCCCTTCCTCTATGTTCTGACTGCCTTCCATCCTTTGGGGGGAGTTATTTTGCACCCCTTCTTCTTCTGCTGGCTAGTTTCCTTTGTCTTTGGGATTCTGGTCTCCTTTTTCTCCTTCTTGCGCTTCTTTACTTGGAACTGGCTCCCCTTCGTCCACTTCTTTAGCCAGGATACTGAAGTTGTTCTCCGTTTCCTTGGTCCCTGAAGATATGGCGTTCGGTGGGACTGTCTGTTCATTTCTTTGTCCCTTCGCTTTGGATTTCCCCTTTCGGGCATGTTGCCAGCCTTCTTCCCCTACTTTCTCTGTGGGGGGGTTCTTTGGGCAGTTCCTTTGGAAGTGGCCATATTCATGGCAACCTCTGCACTTGAACGGGAGTTGTTCGTAATCCAGCGTTTGGAAGTGGTACCGGTCACCGACTTTTAGTTTTATTTCTTTGGGTAGACCTACCTCCAGATCAACCTCCACACAGATCCGCACATAGGAGTACTGGTCTCTTGTCTATGCTCGATCAATGTAGCGTCCTAGACCATTAACTATTTCCTGAAGCGAGGTGGGGTTCCAGCAGTGAATCGATAGGTTAGGAAGTCTTACCCAGACTGGAACATCCTTGGGAACTTCTGAGGCAGGGTCAAAGCTTGGGGTCCATAGGTTTAAGTAGATTCCTTGGGTGCCCATGAAGTACGAGCCATTTCTGAAGATCAAGTCTCTATCCTCCTGAGAGATAAATTCGAAAATGAAGTATCCTCGCCCGATCGCATAGCAAGTAACACTATTTGTGATCAGTGGCCTCCAGTTTCGTTGTATCCAGTTGTCTGTGGATCTGGTTGAGGGCCAAAGCCCCATGAAATGACCAACAAGTCCGCATTCAGAGAGGGATAAGGCGAATTTCATTGGAAGTTCGGGCGGTAGATCGATCTCTGGAATAGCATCTAGTTTCTTGACAAAGCTTGGGGGAGCTGTGGTGGTCGACTTCTTGTTGCAAGCTGCAACCAGCTTTCGAAAGGAGGTGGAGGGGGAAGGAGGGGGCGGTGGCTCCCCTCCTTGATCTGTCATGGAGGCACACAAGAGAACCCTAGGCGTTACCAGGGCACGAGGTCAAGATCCTCCACTCCGGGATTAATTTGTGATTTTTCACATAGTTTTGTAGTTTGTTGTTATGGTATAAGTTTAAAATGATATTGGTTTTGGAGTATGATTTAAAATTGTTTATGTTTGGCTAAGAGCTTGTCTTTCTCAAACATAAGTGTTAGCACTAGAAATTACCTTCATATTGCATAGAAAGTAAGCCTAGTACCCATCATTTTATGTGAGTGTAATTGAGTTTTAAGAGGTCAAATGGGGAAGAATAAATTATAATAACGTTCTAACTCGGAAATTTGGACTAGAATGCACAAGCAATTGAGGTTTGGAATCAACTTCAGTTAGTAAGTTGGAGTAAAGGTGAGTAGAAGGAAGACTTTGGTGAGAAAGGTGTAGAGGGATGCTATGGACATCAGGTCTTCAAGCAACCTAAGCAGGAAAAATTCAAACATAAGATCCTCTTGGATTCAAATTTCAAAGAAACTGAGAGAAATTATAACAACACCATAATCAAACATTCATCATAATACGGTTACAACAATTCATGTGAATCAGTCATTCATGAACTCTTTCAGTATCATAGATGAATAAGATGGGGTAATAAAGATGACTTATATTAATCCAGAATTCTCAAATCAAGTACATAACCTGAGAACCAGTGTTCTTCATCAAAATGTTATAATAGCAAGGATCCTAGCTCAACCATTCGACCTTAACAAAATACTAAAACTATCTATATATACTCAGAAATGTTGCAACCACTGGGAGCGTGATCAGACCTCTGCATTTAAATCTTTCAATCAGTGCCTTCTCTGTCAGACTGTGTAGGCCTTCTTGTCAGACGTGAGCTTTCCTCAATTATGTGTTTTGCAAGAAAATTCGTCCAGAAGGAAACTTCATATTTCCAATCTGCACTCACGGTTGTCTTCAGCCTGTTTTTCATTTATGGGTTGAGACAAGGTTTCAACCACCTCCCCCATTTCCATTAACTATCTTCATCGGGATCGGGACGAGGCTAGACGCCCATGAATGTTCCAGGCGATGCCCATGACTTCTTTGAGTCAATCCTGGCACCTCAAGGCCATGTAGATATTCTTTTGTGACCAATATGGGTTCTTTCGGCCTTTGGCACAGCCCCTCTCCATCACTCCATCCTACATGCGACCTCTAGCCATGAACTAGGGCTCATATCCAAAGGCGCTTCAGGATTTCGTCTTTCAGGAGTCTCCACTCCACTTGATTCCAAATATCTCAATGCCCGAAATTGTGAAATGGCCTTATTTAGATCGACGGTCTGACTCACTTTGAATTTGATGGCCACGATTGCTTCCCGAAAAACCTAGTCATCAGTCGCTCAATAGGCACTTACCCTTCTTTATGGCCCCGCTTTCCATATGACCATGGGCTATGATCATGGGCCCAATTCCTGGGTGCTTCATGATTTCACACTTCTCAAACTTGCATAGTGATTCATGCTAAAACCTCTTATTTGTGAAATCACGACTTCTCGGATCTTGTGCCATGCGTCCCTCTGAATCAGATAGCTCATGTTGATTTTGGGTTTCTAACCTTTGATGAACAAATTTAACGATATTTTGAACTCTCGATTACCACGATTATTTTCCATTGTTGATCTCTCCTAATGAGATCTATAGCCCAGATTAAATCTGTGCTCAACCCTTTGACTTCGGGCTTTTTCTCTGGAAAAAATCTCCGCGCAACTTTTAACCTTTCGAAAGAATGCACGTCGTCGATCGATTCGCCTGATGGATCTCCATCATTGAAAGATTAAAATTTCCTTCTGCTTGTGCTTCAAACCCGAAATGGACTATTAGGAAAGTTGCACTTTGTGTTCATGGTTGCGGCCTACATGATCGAGGATTCAGACGATTGGCTGTGGGCTGGGAAAACAGGGAGACCATGACAAAATTACAGACTTAGGTAGAAACCACAAACCCACAGGACTCTGACAATTTTATGTGATAACAATAAAAAAACAAGTTAATTATGATCGGTTTTTCCACAGTGATAAAAAAAGAGTTTAACATGATGTATGAATTATTGTAGATATAAAAATATGTTAAGTTTTGTGAAGTTAGCATATTTTGCAAGTAATCATATTATATTTTTTATATTGATAAAGTGTAGCACGATAAATATATTTCTTTTTATATATATAATTGTGAAAATGGAAATTATGTGGTCATAGTAGGTATCATTCTAAATCAAAATGTCATTACAAAACAAAGACCATGTTTCTATAAATAAGGTTTGAAGATTTTATTCATGAGGTTGCCAAAAGGAGATGGAGAATTGATTAAACTAAATATCATAACCATGAACTTATAGTGACTTTAATGAGTTTTGAAAGTTGTTTTGTGAACATCCTCCTTTCATGTTTTGTTTTGATGAGAACTAACATGAAAATCAACTTTGGAAAAGTGTGCATCCTCATTGAGTTTTTCCATATAGTGAGAAGAGATTATTTGAGATATGGAATTGTTCATCTAACATAGTGTATATAAATATGACCATATTTTTATAATTGTAATATATCTCATTAAAATTCATAGAAATAGTTTTAAGAGTGTAAATCCATTAGAATCTTATAGAAACTTTAATGCCACCTAAACCAATAGAATACATCGGAGTTAAAATGTGATAGTCAGACATGCTTAACTTGACATTAAGACATAATCCACTATAAGAAATTGTACCCTCATTAGCGATCACAATCTAACTAAAATTTAATAGGGTACAAAAAGTAGTTGAGCTATGTAGCTAACTTAGAGTCAATGAAGTTATATGTGTTTTCATACTCAACGAGAACCATAACCCACTATGTCTTGAAGTGCCATTCTACTCTTAATGTCTAGAGTGTGGTTACACTTACTAAAGAATTCATGGAGAAGATGGACACTTCTAGTTCACTTGGTTACATTTTTTCGTCAATTATGTTTGAGGGATGCTTTATTTCATTCAGTTACTCCTCTACCTCTTCTTGGTTATTTGGAAAGAAATTATAAATAGACTAGATTTTTCTATGTATTTATGCCCTCTATACCTCTTATTATTACAACTAAATAAAATACCTTTTGCACGTCATTCTTGTCCTTTATTAGGAGCAATTTTGACTTCAAAAGTTACAGAAGAGATGATATTGGCCTTACCTTTGTCAATAATATAGTTTAATGGACAAGAAAATACATAATTTTTTTTCTTAGATATTAGGCCAACTTGAGCACTTCAAAAATGTCCATTGGCTAATAATTTTTTATATTACACTGGATGTCATCTTGAATCATATAAATTTCAAAAAAAATCTTCTCAATAAGATCATTCACATGAGTCACTATCTTTTGTGCTAGAGCATGTAGTCCTCGATAGTTCATTGTTCATGTATGTTAATGAGGTGATTGTAGTCATTTTCGCACACATTGTCATTATGAGTAGAGATTTATGAACAAAATTATCCCAAGTATATGATTAGATGAAAGGTCTCTTTGCTTGAAACCACTAGTGTAATGTACCCATTACCAACAACTCAACAAATATCCTCTTATACCACTTTGTAACGTACCCAACCACCTAGGTTGGGCCATGCCACACAAAACTCTCTCTTTTACCACTTCAATATCATTAAATATATTGATATGTTCTGCATATGAACAGAGTTAAGCAGAATAATAACAACAAACAACAACAATAGTTTATACCTATAGACAATGAAAATTTCATAACAGAACTGTAACATCCCGCTCTTGCATGCACTAAGTGAACTTATCCTTGAGGACACTTGCTTGCAAGTGATCCAAATTATTATACTATCAGTTGTTCGATTATGATTATGAGACATTATGGATTGATGATATGTTATTTTGTTGTATTCACATAGATAGGTGCTATTGATTGGGTTCTCCTAAGTGTGCAAGACTTTGGACATTGAGAATGCACAAGCATCGATGAAACCCCTTGGACTCCGGATCGAGTCAGGGAGAGGACTATTGGGTTTGAATGTTATTAATGTGACACATGTACATATGATTAGATGTTATGATGATTGATTATTGTTGATGACATGATTCTTTGATGGATGCAGGATGACGATAGCTTACCAACCAGACTCACATGTGGAGTAGAGGGGTCATGCAGGACAACCAAATACTTGAGGGAGAGATGTGGAAAACAACCCTTCCACAACCAACTAGCACTCTCGTCGTGGCTTGAACAGTATGTTAATGATTACCTAGTTCGAGAAGACCCATGATGTCGTGAGGGTAGATTGTGACAGCCGCTCATGATGATTCTAAGGGGCGCGCAATAAGGCAGGGGCCTTATTCCTTAGAGGCCCTTAGTCTCCCACAAGATCACCTTGCAGTGTATTAACTCCATGGGTTTTTTATGTCTACCAAATTCAATCAAGAGGTGAGTGGCACCCTTGGAGCACGTAATGCGTCCTGAAGGGCACATCATGAAAGGAAAACAGAAAGAGGTGAGTGGCACCCTTGGAGCACGTAGTGCGTCCTGAAGGGCACGTCGCAATTTTAACTATTAAGTGAATAAACCTAGTCGGCCTTAAAATGAATGATGTGATAAGTAAGATTTAAAAACAATTTTTCCCTAATGGAAATGTCGCCCAACCTAGTAAAATTAAAACCTAGGTCTAAGTAGAACATGTGGTCAAATAATAATAATAATAATAATAATAAATAAACTTGTAACAAGAAGGGGGGTAAGAAATTCAAATTAATTTATTAAACTCAAATTATCTTGGAAATTTTCTTTTTAACTAAAATTTTAAAAAGGGAAATGGTTGTTTTTATCTATTTTTGCTAATTTTAATTTTAGTTAAAAAGAAAAAAAGGTAAATGGTTGTTTCATCTACACTTGCTAAATTAATTTTTAATTAAAGAAGAAAAAGCGTAAATGGTTGTTTTATCTACACTTTCTAAATTGATTTTTAGTTAAAAAGGAAAAATAGGGAAACTTAAAAGAAATAAGAAACTTAAAGAAAAAGGGGGAAACATAAAGAAAAAGCTGAATGTCTAACTTAATAATGAATCTTTCCTTGGGAACTTCTTGTTTATGAACTCAACTAGGAATTAAGTAAGGTGTAAGTCATTTAAGATTTGTAAGGGAATATTGGGACACCTAGGAGCGTTTTTAGGAATGCTTTTAGGTGGGTGAGGGAAATAGGAATAATTAAATAATTAATAAAATTAATTTTTTGGTGCAACTAGGGGATGGGTGACATGTGTAAGGGGGATGTTTT
>ML870878.1:5902-17533 GCA_009831015.1 Picea engelmannii | reverse complement strand
GTACATATTGATGAGTCATAGTTGATGAGTAGTTGACACATGATTGGTACATACTTCATACATGGTTGGATGCACTTGTTTATGGTACAGGTTGATTACAGGTTGGTGCATGGTTGATGCACTTGTTTATGGTACAGGTTGAGATACAGGTTGATGCATGGTTGATGCATGGTTCATATTTATTGGTACAGGTTTATAGCGGTATATCTCACAGTGATAGTGTGACAGTGGTTCCATCATTCTACTTCTACTTCAGGGTGGCAGGACGGGGCAAGGACAGGTGGTTGTAGCCACCGTCCGGTTGTAGCCGGAGAACATTGGGGGTTGAAGCCTCCTTCTGGTTGTAGCCAGAGAATTGGGGAGTTGGAGCTTCCCTCATGTTGTATCTTGAGAAACTATGGGGTTGGAGCCTCCTTCCAGTTGCAGCTGGAAAACAAAGGAAGTTGGTGCTTCTAATGAATGTAATTCTTCAAAACATATAAGAAAAAACATTTTGTGGTTTTCTCCCGATTTGGGTTTCCACGTAAAACACTGGTGTACTGTGTATATGTGTGATTGTTTATTTCTTACTGCTCATTATTGGATAATAATTCTACAATGATATAACATTTGAAGAAAAAGGATTATAATTACGCTATTACTTATTCACCCCCCCTCTCAGTAATCCAACATCATCGACATGGGACAATGGAACAAAGAGGCGACGAAGTTCATTGTTAGTCAATATCATTAAGGATACTTATGGCTAGACCAACCAATAGCAATAACGGGCAAACTTATTCACCACATCACATGTATTCCGAAGACAGGGGTCAAGGTACCAAAGTCAACCAACACCAATGACTGGATGAAATTTTTCACAGGGTCGTCAACAACCAAACATTCTAAGGGGTTGTTGATTAATAAATTCATCGACTTAAGATCCCTTTGGACTATAATAATAGTGTCTTTGTGCTTCACACTGGTAGGTCGGGCATCAGGCGTAAGAATGACAATGGTCAAATCAATAGCACAAGTTTATAAGAATGTTGAAAGGTTCAACTGAGTGGGACACCTAACTGACATAATCAAAACCAATTGAAAAGAATGCCAATATTATGGCAAGGCCATCAAATTTCCCTCATTACTAATTTGGCTAGCAATGGAACAATACGGTCTCGTTGGAGAACCAACATTTACAGTTAATAAATTCCTGAAAATGGAGAAGTACAGATTCTTCTTTGTTGAAATATTGTAACTACAAAGATTATTCTATTTATTATTGATGTATTATTCATTATATCAATCCCCTTTTGTGGATTGATCATGTCAAGTATTGTAAATGACCAAATCCCCTTTTGCATATTGGTCAAACCCTAATTGTAATAGGCTAAAGGACAAGTCATCCCCCATAATATATTAAAGTGGTTATAACCACCCAAAATGTGAAGTTGGCCCTGCCAGTGAAAAGACACCTCAGTTCAGCGCCTTCTAGATTGTATAAATAAGAGAGGCCAGTGCCTCATTTGTTCACTCACTCACTTGCTCATCAGAGCGCAAGTTTGGAGCTGCAGTTGGAGAAGAAAGAAGAGAGAGAGAGAGAGAGGCGCATATTTGGGAGAGGACTTTCTATATTGTTTGGTTTATTCTCTTGGCATTGTAATAGCTATCTATATCAAGGAACTTTTTGTTGGGTTTTCTCCCCCATGAGGGTTTCCCGGGATAAATGATGTGTCTCTTGTGATTGTGTATTTCTTAGTGATCCTATCTATGCCATGGTTATCTAATAAATTGAAAAGAAACCTAATAATAGCTTAAACTCTAACATGGTATCAGAGCTAAGCTGAAGAGAGCATCTTTCACAAGAAGAAGAAAAACGCCACTATTCTCATACATGAAAATTAGGGTTGTTTATTGAATAAGATTTTCAGCCTCAAAACCATCTAGAAAAGTGTGCCCTAACCCAAGGAATTCTTTGGCACCTTCAATGCACCTTTTCAGTGGGTAGATATCCCAGAAAGTGAAACCCTAGTTTTCACCTGTACCAGAAAACCATAAGTACCAAAAATACCAGAAAACCAAAAGTACCAGAAGTACTAGAAGTACCATAAAACCAGAAGCACCAGTCCAAAAATCTGTTGGTCAAGTTTGAGGGGGTAAAATTTGGATTTTCATAAATCTGACTGCACCAGCTTACTCGCCTCAGCTCAGCGCATCTATCCCCTAGATCAAAATTTCAAAATTTGAAGTTTGAAAAAATAGGGTTTCCTCATAAAACCCTAATTTGTAGTTGCAATTGCAGTCTCAGAATCAGTTGCAGTATCAATTGCAATTGCAGTATTAGTTGAAGTATTAGCTATAGTACTAGTTGCAGTCACTCTTGAATTTTTTAAGAGTTGGTAATTATTATTGTTGCTACCAAATGGTGCCACTACCTACAAATGTTATCTAAGATATGTACCCACATATGTTTAGATTGTTAATCTTTAAAGGGTATTTATAGGAGAAGGGATATCTTGCCATATATCCAGAAGGATCTCAATATCCAACACATTTAGAGGAATAATGTAACCCAGGTTTCATTATTTTGATATGCATATATTTGTTATGACATTATTTTGATCTAGTTTGCATGTTGAAGCTATGACCATCATACTAACCTTTGGTCAAAATTAAAGTCAAGGTATTAAATGGATTAAATTTGAGATCATAGAGTTTATTCTCTAACCCAACCTTCTGTCAAGATAACATATTGTACTAGTACAGAAGATAGGTTGAAGAAAGCACTTGTCATCTTGAGTGAAGGAGACTTGGAAGAAAAGAATCAAACTCATTCTTGAGAACAAAACTCGAGGTTCCAAGTTTGATTGATTAAGTTGATAACATTCAAAATGTGCAAGTGTCAAGAAAACACTATAGTTGAGGTAGCAATCTTTGAAGAGTATTATACTTGGTAGCATGTGGGAATATTGAGATAAATTCTTAATTTAACGTATACAACCAACATCTCCTCTAGGAGAAACTTCTTGTGTTGATTCCAAGTTTCCATGGAGGAATGTCTTATCACAACACTAGAAGAGTGTTGACCTAATTCTGTATTGTATTTCTTACTTTTGATCTTTTCTTTAGAAAGGTCACAAGTGATAGCTCTAAAGGAGATATTGTGATGATTATTCATGTCTTTGTTTTAGCTATTATTGTCAAAAGAGTATTATTCTTGCTTGTTGTTTTGTTGACCTTTTTCAGGTCACAAGTGATAACCTTGAGGAAGCTATAGTGAAGGTTGCAGAAGGAAACATATTAGATGAGATATGAAGCAAACTATGTACATGACCATATACATTCATGTACCAAAGAAGATGAAGAAGAGGCTATCTTTTGAGATTCATAGTATCTCATATGAAGATTGATTATATGGAGAAAAAGTCTCCAAAGATGATCGAACATTATAACAAGAACTCATAGAAGAATTTTTCAAAGGTTAATGAAGCCACCTTGACTGGAAGCGGAACTCATTTGAAGCCTGACTCAATCTTTCACATTTATACTTGGTATTCAACACCAATTATACCCTGTAAAGACATGATGAAGTCCTTGTAGACTCAGAAGAAATCAAGGATAATCCTGACCTCAGAAAGGATCATATGGAGAGACAACTTCTAGGATTGGGAGACAGATGACATCAGAAGACTAGATTGTAACTTCAGAGACACCTAGAAGATATTAAATCTCCTAGAAGATTCCCCTGTTTCAGTGAAAAAGAAGGAAGTTAGTCAGAAAGACTAGGATATAGATTCTTCTGTGAGACTAGAAAAGAAGTCAGTATTGACTTCCAATATTGATCTATATAGATCAAGCATGTTGTAGATGAACAAATATTGATGTGTGTCTAAGAGGATTCACCCAACAAGAGGGAGAATACTATGACGAGACACTTACTCCAGTTATTGAAGAAATAGTTTCAGGATTTATGAAGACAACCAGAACAACCATGATTCATATATGGTATGAGTTGCAGGGGGAGAAATCCCCATATTTAAAATCAAGTGGCAGTTGTTGCATTACATTAGTTAGGTCATGGAGACATGACTACAATGAAGATAAAGTTACCTCCATGAAAGAAGAAGAGCTAACTTCACTATCATTTATTGAGCCACTCTCAGTTTCATATGAAACTGTTGTCGTGATAGAATAAGAGGAGTTACTCTCATATTTTAGCAGCCACAATGAGAATGAAGAAGTCATTCTCATCCTCAGAGTAGATGTAGGTGTAGAGTCCCAGATTCTAGAAGGAATAGTTGCAGAGAGTATAGAGGACATACTCCCAAATAGTGAGACATATAGTGCCTTGCAGAAAGCACATAGAGCTAGCACATGTTTGTGCAGATTGAGTTGCAGCTGATCAAGTGTACTAGATTGGTACAATTTAACATGAAAATTTGTTTTAAATATAGAAGATAGAGGTTTCCAGGTTGAAGGAAGCTCTGTACGTATTGAAGCAAGCTCCTAGAGCTTGAATTATAGTTTCCTGAAGAGCTTGGGAGTTACAAAAGAGTAAAGTTGATTCTAACCTTTATCTCACTTGGTTATGCATGATGAGCCAGTGATGTTACTAATATATGTAGGTTATATTTTAGGTATTGAACTTTGGAAAAGCACAGAGAAGATCTTCCTTAACCAAGGGAAGTATGCAATTAAAATAAAGAGGTTTGACATGCTGAAATGTAAATCCATGAACACACCCATGGAAATCAAGTTGAAGCTCCTGGTAGATACCTCGTCAGAATTGGTTGATGCTACCCTGAATAGACAGATTATTGGTTCAATGATGTATCTGACAAATACCAGGCTAGATACATGTTTTTCCTTGAGTCAGTATCTGGTAGTACCCAAACGTGTTCATGTTATCACTGCAAAACATATGATGAGATACCTTAAGAGTACGTTGGATTTTGTTCTTTATTATACTAAAGATCATGACTTCAGAATGAGTGATTACACCGATTCATATTGAGCTAGAAGTGTTTCTGATAGAAAGAGAACTTCAATATGTTGTTTCATTATGAGGTCAACCATGACATCATGGCATAGTAGGGAGAAATTCAGCATTGCTCTGAGCATGGCAGAAGTGGAATACATTGTTGCATGTTCTTCCAGTTGTGAAGCCATATGGCTTTGGATGTTGTTGACAGATCTATTTGATCTAGAGATGGAATCCACCATGATCCTATGTGATAATCAGAGTTGTATAAAGATGATGGAGAACCTTATGTTCCATGATGAGTCAAAGCACATAGAGATCCAGAATCTCTTCATTCGTGATATGTTGCAGAGAGGAGCCATAAAACTCCAATATGTTAGCACGGATGAACGAGTTGTTGATGTGTTGAACAAGCCTCTATATTGTTTAAAGTTTGAGCACTTTCGAGATAAGATTGGTATAGTCCGAAAGGACCTCCCTCGAAAAGGGGAGTAATGTTGATGTGCCAACTTAATTTCTTTGTTGATGTGCTAGCTTAATTGTTGTGTTGATGTTCCAGCTTAATTACTGTGATGATGTGCCATCCTAGTGTTGTGATGCTAGCTTAATTGTTGTGATGATGTGCCAACATAGTTCTGTGATGCCAACTTAATTTTTGTGATGATGTGCTAGCCTAGTGCTTTGATGCCAACTTCATGCTGATGATATGCTAGCCTTGTGTTGTGATGATGTGCCAGCCTTGTGTTGTGATGATGTGTCATCCTCGTGTTGTGATGATGTTCCAGCCTTGTGCTATGATGCCAGCTTCGTGTTGATGATATTGTGTAGCCAACATTGTGTTGTGATGCCAGACTCATGCTAAAAACTCTCAGCCTAGTGCTGATGTTGATGATGATCCAGCCTTTATGTTGTGATATTGTTGTTGTTGATGATGCTCCAACCTTTGTGTTGTGATAGTGTTTTTTTTTATGTTGTATTAGCCTTGTGTTTTTATTGATGATGATGATGTATTAGTGTTATACTAATCCATGTTGATGAATTTGATGATGATGATGCCACTTCAGCTTCTTGCTAAAGATGATGATGATGATGCCACTTGAGCTTCTTCTTGAAGATGATGATGATGCCACTTCAACTTCTTGTTGAAGATGATTATGATGATAATGATGTTATTTCATATTGCATGCCAAAGATTATGATGTTACTTTAGCCTCATGTTGAAGATGATGATGATGTTACCTTAGCTTCATGTTGATGAGGATGATGATGCCATTCCAGCTCCATGTTGTGATGATGATATTAATGATGAGAAAAAATTTCGATGATTTATATATATGCCAGTCAGTGTTCTAAGATGTTGTTGATGATGTTTCCCTCTCTCTCACCTGATGTTGTGGTAGAATACCATTCTTGTTAAGGGGGGGTGTTGAAATATTGTAACTGCAAGAGTATTCTATTTATTATTGATGTATTATTCATTAGATCAATCCCCTTTTGTGGATTGATCATGTCGGGTATTGTAAATGACCAAATCCCCTTTTGTGGATTGGTCAAACCCTAATTGTAATAGGCTAAATGAGAATTCATCCCCCAAAATATATTAAAGTGGTTATAACCACCCAGAATGTGAATTCGTCCCTTCCAGTGAAAAGACACCTCAATTCAACATCTGCCAGATTGTATAAATAAGAGAGGTCAGCACCTCATTTGTTCACTCACTCACTTGATCATTAGAGCACAAGTTTGGAGCTGCAATTGGAGAAGAAAGAAGAGAGAGAGAGGTGCATACTTGGGAGAGGAATTTCTATATTGTTTGGTTTATTCTCTTGGCATTGTATTGAATATCTATATTAAAGAAGTTTTTGCTGGGTTTTCTCCCCCATGAGAGTTTCCTAGGATAAATGATGTGTCTCTTGTGATTGTATATTTTTCAATGATCCTATCTATGCTATGGTTATATAGTGAATTGAAAAGAAACCTAATGATATATTAAACTCTAGCATTCTCGTCTAATCAAACAGGCACGTCAATCCCACTACCACCACAAGAGATATTTAGACTATGGGTCACGGGTTTGAAAGACAATACACATAGATGGTGGTTCGAACAAGTAGTATGTTGGATGTTACCAACACCTTTCCATATTCAACTCGAACTCAACTACACAAAGTTGTGGTGCAGATTCAAGTTGGCACCAAATCCAAAATAACTGCACTACCAACCGACAGTAGAAGAAATTTTCATAGAGATAAAAAAGACAAATAAAACAGGAACTAGAAATCCCCCCTGAAGAACAAAAGACAGTGGTACCTTTAGTATTACCATTGACTTATGGGGAGCATGAATAATAAAGAGAAGCATCTTTGTATACAATTCATTTCATCAAGTATTTACAAGCCTTGACATTTGTACCTGCAAATCCATCCCCATGTAAAATAATGCAATCGACCAAAAAGAACAATGGGAAAAAAGTTGTCGAGGAAGAAGAGATAGCAATTGACATAGAAGAAATTTGGAGGGAAACATTCCAATCAAATGAGTGTTAGAAAAATAGGATCATGAAGAAATAAAATAAAACAAATACGGAAATAAAAAAACAAAATATACACAATTAAAAAAAGACACATATATACGTGGTTCACCTAGTGTGGGCTACGTCCACCAGAGAAATTGTCAGCTCCTTCCTTTTTACTATCCTAAAAAATGAAGGGATGGAACCTACAACACACCCATTGTAACTTCCTCTTCTTTCTCTCACAATCTCTTCTCTCAGAATATGATATTCACGATGATACACAGTCACAATACAATTCCTTCATAAAACAAGGTTTCCTTCTAGGGAAAAAAACCCCAAAATAACTTCTATCGTCATATCTGCAACCTTATAATGAGTGGTCCGGATTGACTATGAAATTACAATAATTTATAAGGCAATTTTTCCAAAAATTTCACTTTGGGGGTGATGCCTCCCAATTCCCCATTAGGGGAGGCTACAAAAATTGTTGTCACCCCCCTGGCGACAGTTGTGGAGGGGAAATATCCCCCAAACCCCCCTCGTTAGGGAATAGGGTCCAAGAATGGCTGAAACAAACATCTGAATTAGGAATATAATCAAGCTCCACAACCAACAATCTCCCACTTAGAGACTGATAACAACAACTCCATTGTTGTTGAACCTACTGGACTATGAACAACCTTGGACCTGGAAAATTTCTCATCTTCACCTTCATTCTTGAAGACCAACTGAAACTGAGCAGGAACTCAGTTTCTCCATGGTTACTCCCTTTGTTAACATGTCTACGAGATTTTGGCTAGTATGTATATTTTCCAACTTCAAATGTCCATCTTTCAAGACGGATCGTATGAAATGGTACCTGAGTTGTACATGGTTATTCTTCAAATGGAAGGTTGAGTTGTTTTTTCAATATGAATGGCACTCTTGATGTCATAGTACAACTTGTTATTCTCCTACTTCTTTCCCAATTCCTCCATAAAGCTCTGTAACGAAATCATTTCTTTACTAGTCTCTGTAGTAGCAACATACTCTACTTATGTTGTTGAAAGTGAAACAACCTTTTGTAGTTTTGAAATCCAACTTATTGTTGTTCAAACTACACTAAAAACATACCATGTGGTTCTCCCCCTGTTATCTTTATCATCTGCCATATTTGAATAAACATATCCTTGTAGAATAGTGTTTGAACCTCAAAAGCATAATACATGAGTAGAAGTACCTCTCAAATACCTAAGAATCCACTTTACTTCCTCCCAATGTTATTTACTTGGATTTTTCATATACCTTCTCACAACTCCCACTGCATGTGCAATATCTAGTCTTGTGCAAACCATTGCATACATCAAGTTTCCAAATGTTGATGAATAAGGGACCATGGACATGTATTATATATCCTCATGTGTCTTGGGACACATTTCCTTAGTTAATTTGAAATGGTTGGCCAAAGGTGTACTAACTGGTTTTGCATTCTGCATTCTAAACCTCTCCAACACCTTCTCTTTGTACTCACACTAAGACAATGTCAATTTTTTATTTTTCCTATATCTTGTTATTCTCATACCAAGGATTTTCTTTGCAGCACCCAAATCCTTCATCGCAAATGAATTAGATCATTTATTCTTGACCACATTTATATCATGCATATTAGACCATGCAACAAGCATGCCATCTACATACCATAGCAATATAATATAGCTTCCATTTTATAGCCTTTTAAAATAAACATAGTAATCAGAATGTCAAACTTCGAATACCACTTCCTTGGATATTTCTTTACACCATACAATCTCTTATTCAACCTAATGTTGGTAGCCCAACATATTTTTAATTTTTATATCAATTAAATGGTCTATGTAGCTGCCTAACCAGGGTCATACATTTTTTTGTCCTTCATAAGCATTTTTTTCCATGACAATTGTAAGTTGTCTCTTTTCCCTATTGTTTTTTCATGCTTCGTCATGATTGAAAGCATGAAAATGAAGCTTTAAAACTTACGACTGTGTTACCATTCTATTCGAAAAATTTACAAAAGGAAAAATGTCTCTACAGTTTATTAATGAAGCCTTGTTCCTTGCTATGAACACTATTCTCTTTGTTTCGATTCCTTGAATACCAAACATGCTTCGGGATTGTAAGTTATATCAACAAAAAAAAAAAAAATTATTTGAGCATTGATATGGTTTTTTGTGTGATTCTTGGTCATATGTTTTCTCATTACTAGGCTTTGATTTACAAGTTTCACTCTACCAAACCTTATGTTCGAACCCACTATGTTGCGCACTTATTATCATTTTAATGCTCTGGTCGTGGTTGTACTTAATGAGAGGTGGCAATATGATTATAGTCAGATCATCATTTCAAAACTTGGTCTCGGTCTCTGCAACACCCCTCACACTCATTTCAAACAAATGCATGTCTTTTCGTTATGTATTTTCTCACCAAATACTATAGATTGTTGGTGTTTCTCGGGCTCGGGGTATGGCTCTGGTCTGTTCTCACAAACCCTCCCTACACGTTGTGTTTGATTGATTTCCCATTGATTCAATATGGCTCCTGTTGTTAGAGTCGAACCTAATGGCACTCAAACTTTTCTCTTATATGACAATACCAGAGAGGATCTTGAGAGTAATGGTTGGCTCGTTTTCCTTAGAAAATTCCAGGGTTTCAATAAACAAACTGCTCAGGAATTCGCTCTCTCCTTTGATGGGTGTAGATCTAAGGTGGGTGATGTTCAACTCGAGGTTACAGAGGATTTCTCAAGCCAAGCTACAGGACTCCCTGTGAGCAATCAAAGGTGGTTCAAAAATGAAAAAGTAGAAGAGGTTCCTTGGAGTCTTCTCTTTACATCTCGGAAGATAAAACGATGTGACAAAGGTATGCCCATCTCCTTACTGAAAGCTCGATGGCACGATCTACTTGTTGTGTTGAAACAGTTTGTCACTTGCGAAGGATGTTTTGGTCTTGTGTTTCTTTATCATCTGCATCTACTCATGATTTTTATGGGGTTTCCTTTAAACATTCCTTATTATTTATTGAGGATCCTTTACAAAATGGCCAAAAGGTATAGAAAGAAACAATTAGATTCAAGCCTCTTCCATCACGGCTTAATAAAAATTTTACTTGCACATCAATTAGAGTTGCAGAACGATAATTGGGATTCATTTTTAATCAGAAATAGTTTCTCTAACCCCAATGTTGAAGAGATCGACAAGTCTGTGATTGAAGAAACCTTAATCTACCCTTCAGTGCCCCTCTCACCTACCTAGGTGTTGAAATAATGTAACTGCAAAGAGTATTCTTATTATTATTGTTATTTTATTCATAAGATTAATCCCCATTGTGGATTAATCATGTCAGTAATTGTATTAGGACCAAATCCACTTTTGCAGATTGGTCAACGGACAATTGTAATAGGAAGAATAAGAAGTCGGTCCCATCAGTTATTATTGAGACCCAGAATTAAATTAAAGGTGAGTTTACCCACCCAAAGTGAGAGGTCGGCCCTGCCAGTGAAGACCCTTCACACGTGTCAGTCTTGTATATATAGAGAGGCTAGCACCTCACTTTATCATACAACACACTTGCTCATTCTTAAGAGGCAAGCTGCAACTTACCAGTGAGAGAGAAGGAGAAGAGGACTATCTATATTGGTTTGAGTTATCTCTTGAACATTGTATTAGCAATTTATGATAAGGAATTTTTTGCTAGGTTTTCTTCCCCTAGAGGGTTTCCCAGGATAAATGTTGTGTCTCTTGTGAACGCATATTTCTTAGTGATCTTGTTCTTATGTTGCTCTTATCTATTGAAATGCAAAGAACAATAATAATGGCATAAACATTAACACCAGGCCTGTGTCTCAGCCTCCTACAGCAAACCCTTACTCAATCCAAAGGTTATTGAGTAGGCCCATGAGAAAGTTACACGGCCTAACAACTCTGTTAAATTTTCAAACAATCCTATAGGCAAGATGTCTAAAGACGATGTTGATTTGAGTTTCAAAAATAAGAGAGTTGGAAGGTTAATTTCGAGGAGGCTCAGGAATAAGTCGAACCCTCATGCGAGCTCGATCAAGATGATCAAGATCCATGAGAGTTCAGACTCTGAAATCGATAGGTTCCTTGCTGAAGAAGACCCTCTTTCGTTCCAACCACACCTC
>WSFP011447468.1:0-20020 GCA_009831015.1 Picea engelmannii | reverse complement strand
AGTTTATGTCACGATTTGTTTATAAAGGGGGTGATCGAATGGAAGTAAACTCAGAACAATATCGCTCACTCAGAAAACTGGGTTGGAACAACAAGGATATGTGAGGTCTTGATTCAACTTAAGCCAGTAAATTTGCATAGTGGTGAGTAAGTGGAGGGAAAGAAAGGGAAAAAGTCTCAGATGTGAGATCCTCTCAGACCGGAGAAACTTCAAAGTAAACCTCAAACGTTGCATAACTAATACAATCAAACATACATCATATAGTTACAGCAACACCTGACTGGATCATCCATACCCGGGCTTTCAGATTCAGAGGAACAAGGAAAGGAGGAGGATGGCCGCCATTAAACAAGAAATCTCAAAATATCATTGTATAACCAGAGAACCAGAGGCTTTGTTAAAGCTTTACAGTCGAGAGCTTAAATCTACCATCGATCCTTACAAAAATACAAAAATTGAGTATATATACTCAGAGCAATTCGCTCTCTTGGCAGCAAGAGGGTAGATGAGACATTAAAGTCTAACTTAGCGTGCACAGGTTCTTCTGATCAGTCGAGGACATTAAATCAACATGACTCTTTTGAGAAAACCTGCACATAGGACGATCTTGGGCAGACTACCTGCCAACACCTCCATGCCCTGCATTCATATCTTGAGCTGAGGTCTCAACCACCTGCTCAGTATTCATTAACTGCCTTTTCCATGGAGGGTGGCCGAGACTGAAAACATAAAGGAGTGACCCCTTTGTCCTTTGAAGTCCCGGTAGCCGAAATGTCGAAATGGCCCCCGGGCACTTTTACATTTCGCGTTTCGGGTTTCGGGGATTCTTGATGCAGTGGAAGAGCGATTCCTTTGTCTCTTGAACTCCTAGTAGACGGAATGCCGAAATGGCTTGTGGGCGACTTTTTCATTTCGCGTTTCGGGTTTCGGGGATTCTTGATGTAGTGGAAGAACAACCCTTCGTCCTTTGAAGTCCCGGTGGCCGAAATGCCGAAATGGCTCCTGGTCACTTTTACATTTCACATTTCGGGGTTTCCCGATGCAGTGGAGGAGAACAACCCTTCGTCCTTTGAAGTCCCGGTAGCCGAAATCCCGAAATGGCTCCCGGACACTTTTACATTTCGCGTTTCGGGTTTCGGGGTTTCCCGATGCAGTGGAGGAGAACAACCCTTCGTCCTTTGAAGTCCCAGTAGCCGAAATGGCTCCCGGACACTTTTACATTTCGCGTTTCGGGTTTTGGGGTTTCTCGATGCAGTGGAGGAGAACAACCCTTCGTCCTTTGAAGTCCCGGTAGCCGAAATGATGAAATGGATCCCGGGCACTTTTACATTTCGCGTTTCTAGTTTCGGGGATTCCCGATGCAGTGGAAGAGCGACTCCTTTGTTTCTTGAACTCCTGGTAGCCGAAATGCCGAAACGACTTATCACTTCGCGACTTTGGCCATAAGAGATGAGCCCATGCGCTAAACCTCGTGCAATTCCGCGACTCAAGCCTACCCGATGACCGTCGATCTGCTCCATCTGTGGATCCTCGCTGCTGAAAACAAAATCCTGCTCGCTTGATTTTAGGCCCGAAATGGACTTCTTCTATGCACTGCGCTTGACGCTCGTGACTGCAGCCTTTAAATAAAACTCATTTGATGGGTTTTTTAAACCCCATTTCTATGCATTTACACCAAGGGTCTGAAATCGGAGAGAAACAACACCTTGAAAGAATTTGCGCTAACACAATTCATTGAATAATGCTCATTAATACTCCCAAAGTCTAAATGCTCTGGAACTGAAACTGACTACATAGGAGTCATCCCGATGATGAAAGATGATGAGCGAACCCCTGAAAGAATCATACAACTCCTCCAAACTGCCCGATGTCACTGTTAACCTCAAATTACCCCTATGGTCAAGCTGGCATAAACCCATAAGGTCATCTACAACTGTAGAGTAAGGGAATCCAAAAATGGGGACATTACATATTATGGTCATGGGACCATTGTGGCTTGATGTAGATATCATTCAATATAGTAGCCAGTGTACCCCCCATAGTGACAAATTGTTTGAGTGGAGTCATCAACACTTTTGATAATGAAATCATCATCATCCCTTTGATAGGCCAAGACACCAATCTTTCCAAGTGAAACCATGGCAAGTAGAAGCATCTAGACTCAAAGTATACAAAGATGGTTCCCATAGATAACTATGAAAAAGATAAAGAACAAGAAAATCAAGAAGTAGCGGAAAAAGGTCAAAACCAAATCAATCTTATTCACATAATGATGTACCTTATATAGCACATTCTCCAATAACCACCTTAAAATTGTATAACCCCAATACATAACTATGTACATAATACCTAAGATAAATACTATATCTGAAGGTGTAAATAAGGGTGGTAGATGTATTTAGGATGCCAAATACCAAGTCTGAAAATGTCACTGTGCAATAAGTGAGCCAAATAACCTATAAGTGTTCATTGATGTGAACCCAAAATTGATGAAAGAAAACCTTGATGAGAAGTGAATTAACCAAGTGCAAAACATACACAATCTTGAAAATGCCATGACAATCCAATGTGCCAAGCGAATATGTAGAAGAATCATCTATCCTTTTCTAGGTCAAAATACCATCCATGTGAAGTCTAAGGACTATCAAATGAACAAATGTGTTCACAAAACTATCTAAGAAAATGACACATTTTTTTTTCAATAATCTAGCTTGTAGAAAAAGTGTTGATTAGTGTCCCAATCTTGTATCCATAAAAAATTGTGTATGAAAAAACTTGTCAATGATTCAACAAGGATTTAATCATAACCTTTCAAAAACAACCGAGAAGTAAATAAGGTGAACTATTGTTATAGCCTTAAATCCAATGTCCTCAAAATCCTAAAAAATCATCTATGCCAATATCTTGAAAATCCTGAAATTTTTTCAAAATGCCAAGTGTTGAACTGTCTTGGTGAATATCCTCAAAATCCTAAAAATTGTTTAGTGATCGATGTTGAAATCATCGAATCTAAATCCTCAATCTATAATCCTGAATAAATAGTGATCAACAAAGTCATTGAGTAGACCTCGAAGCTTGAAGTATGACAATCGTCATCAATATCTCCCCCACTATCCATTGAAAAGTGAGAAGTCCCAGGACTTGTGAAACATTAATATCAATGTAGGCCTCATGAAATTGGAAAAGGGTAACCATACTATCTTTGAGTGGAGTCTGAAGACTTGTTCTTCAACTCAAAATACAACCTCAAGTTGGGCCCTAGTCATGCCCTAAATCATCAATCCCCGAATCAAAACATTCACGTCCATTACTTGTAGAAAGGACTTCGATGAAGGATGATTATACATGTGAATGAACTCGATGGTAAGATTGATATAATAACTTGGTTTCCAAATTCTAGTGCCAAGTAACTAACCATCCAAAATGTACATATTTATGCTAAATCTTTGTTCGCTTCTGACACCTTTCTGAAAGGTGGTTTGTCTTTGACAAGAAGGGATGAATAACTCCATGTAGTAAATAATTTATTAATAAGAGCCATATAAATACATTGACACGACCTTTGGTTTCTCAGGTTAGATGTCTGTTCTTATTCACCTATGATTCTTCACATTTCTTAATTACAAAATTTACAAGACACTAATCCCTAGGATTAGGTATCTAACGTTCCCCCCTCTAATCCATATTAAAATTTTGGTATGTTCGTTTAACCATAGACAATGTCACATCATTGTCACCCAACCATAGGCATTCACTATGCCACCCCTGAGCACAATAACCTTTAGATATAATGATTCTGGCAAGTCCACACTAGAACCAACAGATAAACCCTAACAAAAAATGTCACTATTGCAGTAGCAACAAAATACCAAGAGAATGTACCTCTACTAAGAGAAGCGTACCTTTACCAAGAGAAGCACACAAGAGAGATACCAGAAAGACTGAGAATACTCCACGACAACTGCTGCACTACTCTCTCCATACTTTCGCCCTCTTCTGTTGTAGCTGCTGCTGCTCCTTAGACTTGCACACTAGCTGTTGCAGCTGCTGCTCCTTAGACTTGCGCACTAGCTGAGTGAGTGAGTGAGTGTGTGTATCCAAATGAACTAGGTGCCTCCCTTTTTATATTAGCTTGTCCAAGTGACTGGGGTCGACTTCTCTTTCTAGACCCTTTGAATACTTTAATAATATTCTCCTTGGGTCAACTTCTCTTCTAGGGTTTTCACACATCTGTTTAAGGGTTCTCTTACTCCCGAAATATTCTATTCTAAGTACAAAGGTTACACTTGGAGGTTAATACCTCCCGCAACTACCAAAACATCAACACTCCCTCTTAGCTAGGGAGGTATTAACTAGGATGTTCTTCATGTAATGGTCTCAATCACATCCATCCATCTCACATGGCATGAGCAAGACTCACATGGTCTTGCAGAGAAATCTACAGGTAGCATCACCACAACCACACAGGCTATCTCATGATCAAACATATAATGTCTCAAGTAGCATGGTCACACAGGCCATCTCATGATCAAACAAATTATGTCACAAGTATCACCATCATAACCACACATGCTTTGTCATAGTCACACGTATAGACTATTTGATGGTCATGTCACAATCATGCATCTGGGGCCTCATCAACACCTGTAGCATCTCTTTAGTGGGCACAACCTCATCGTCCTCTCAGACCTTATGTCATTATAGGGCTTTCATCTAACTCACACATAGCTAGGCATCTAGCTCATACAAAACTAGGCAACCATCCAACTCACACATAATCTAGAATATGCAGTTTGGCCAGTTCATACAGAACTACGCTACTACCCAATCTAAACGGAGTCTGGGAAACTACAACTCGCCAGCTCACAAAAAATCTGGCATCTAGTTCATACAAAACTAGTAAAATCACCATCTCACACAAAATCTAGCATCTAGTTCATACAAAACTAGTAAACTCACCAACTCACATAGAATCTGACATCTAGTTCATACAAAACTAGTAACCTCTGGTTGGCACACCAGGCAACCAATCCGCAATAACCAGGCATCTAATCACAAGGATTAGGCGATGTAGTGCACACACACTACCCATCTAGTCCAAGTCTAGGAAACACCTCCAACCACACAGGTTGGCCTTCCAGCTTGAAAAGTTGGGAAACTCGCCAGCCCCGAAGGCTCGACATCTGCTAACCTTGTGCTAGGTCATGCTGACCGGTGCCACAGTCAGTAACGTGCCTGTAAATGAACACCCATTGTTTCCACACTTTGCAAGCTACTGCCCCAAGAATTGCATATGACTCATCACTCCCTGTTAGGAGGGACGTCCTTCTGGACCACGCCAAGCTTGTCCCTGAAGTACACAAAATTCACCCTTGACAAAGGCTTGGTAAGCACATCTGCTATCTGCTGATCTGTAGTGACATATTGGAGCTTCACTGCTCCCTTCTGCACCATATCTCTGATATAATGGTACCTAATCTCGATATGCTTGGACTTGTCATGAAACATCGGGTTCTATGACAACCTCACAAAACTCTGGTTGTCGCCCCAGATACAAGTCGCCTCTAACTCGAGATCAAACAATTTTGAGAGCAACTTCAAAAGCCACACTGCTTCGCTGCTATCTAAACACACTGCTATATACTCTGCCTTAGCTGTACTGAGCGCCACACTAGTCTGCTTCCTGCTGAACCATGAGATCATAGCTGATCCCAAATTGAAGCAACATCCAGATGTACTCTTTCGATCTACGACACTACCGGCCCAATCTGAATCAGTATAGCCTTGTAGGCTTATCTCACAATCTGAAACATACCTGATTCCATAATCAATTATACCTTTCAGGTACCTCAACACATGCTTTGCCGCAACTAAGTGAACGCGTCTTGGTTCAACCATATACTGACTCAAGGTGTTCACTGCAAAGCATATATCTGGTCTAGTGTTCGTCAAATACATCAACGAACCAATCATCTCCCTGTACATGGTGACATCCACTATCTCTGAAGAAGTATCACTCAATAACTTTAGGTTCGTTATCATTGGTGTGGGCATGGATTTACAATCCATCATATCAAATCTCTTCAGGATTTGTATCGCATATTTTCCTTGGCACAAGAAAATCTCATCCGATTTCTGCCACACCTCTAGACCCAAAAAGTAATACATCATACCCATGTATTTTATCTCGACCTCAAATGTACGCTTTCTCTTGCACTCTGTGATGATCTTCTCGTTCCCTGTTAGAAATAGGTCATCCACATATAATAGTAATATCACTGGTCCACAATCCACAACCTAAGGTTGGAATATGATTTACTCTTGATAATGTCCAAGCTCATTAGGAAACTGTTTGATCTGGCATATCATGCACTAGGTGCCTGTTTAGGCCCATACAAAGCCTTCTTCAATCTGCAGACATGAGACTCCTTCTCATGTATCTTGTGGCTGCTCTATGTACACTTCTTTTGGCTACTGGAGGAAGTGTCTCATCATAATCTTCTCCCTCTTGCTGAGAGAATTTTCTGGCCACAAATCAAGCTTTGTACATCTCTATATTGTTTTCCGCAACATGCTTGATCTTGTAGATCAACTTGGAAGTCATCACTGACTTCCCTTCTAGTCTTGACACCAAGGTAAAGTCCATATCCCAGTCCTTCTGACTGGATTCCTCCTCGATCACTGAAACAAGAGAATCTTCCCAGGAGATCTCAAATATCCTCGAAGCCTCTGAAGCTTCGATCTAACTTCCTCAACTCATGGCACCTGTCTGTCAGTCCTCGAAGACGTCTCTCTCTCCCATCTGCATATGAGGAGGAATACTTTCTGAATGAAAGTATCTAAGCCATTGACTCTCTCTGAGATCAAGCTCACTCTGAAGCTTGACTCCCTCTGAGCCTATATAATCCCAGAGCCATCTGCTCTTCCTCATGATATGGCTTATCAATGCCACATATTTTCCATTTTGCATCCATTTTGCATCCTTCAAAGTATCTCGGGACCATGTTGGTCTCTTCCTAGTTACCGCAATGATTCTGGGTAGGCCCTTCTGGCTCTACTAACTTTTCCCGATGATCTGAGGAGTGATCCACTGAACTAGAGGGATTTGTTCGATCATCTTTGGAGCCTTCTGCTCCTTACAATAAATCTCCATATGAGATACTCTGTATCTCACAAAAGTATCATTCTTTCCAAAAGGTTTTAACTTAGTCCTGTTTTTCTTCGGTGCATGGATGTATACAATCCTGTATACAACTTCTTATTTGGATAGTCTGCTCCATGTCTCAAACTAGAGACCATCTAATATGTTGCCTCCTGCAACCATCACTATATCTCCCCTCAGAGTTATGACCTTTGACTTGTCCGAAACAAGACTAACAACAAGGGAAAACAATAGACAAGAATAATACTTTTATAATAATAATAAAAACAATAATGAGAACAATCGTCACAGTACCTCCTTCTCAAAGCTATCACTTGTGACCTGCCTGGAAGCAACACAAGAAATATCTCCCAGGGGAGATGTTAGTTCATCTTGCAAACAAGCACAATAAGCATTTATATCAATAGTACTCACATGCTACTAAGTATTCATTGTATCTAGCAGTAATAAAGCCTTTCAAAGATTGTTGTCACAACTATAGTGTTTACTTGTAATGTAGCAATCATCAAACTTGATACGTGCAAATTGGAAACTTATCAATTTAATCAATCAAACCTAGAACCTAGAGTCTTATTTGCAAGAATGAATGTTGTTACTTTTCTTTCGAGTGTCTTTCACTCAAGATGACAAGTATTCTCTCCAACCTGTCTCATGTACTAAGACAATATGCTTTCTTGGCATAAATCTGAGTTAGGGAATGAAATGCAAATAAAATCTAAAAACTCAACCTTAATCAATCTATTATTTTGAATAAAGTCAACTTATAACTTTAACTTTGACCAGAGGTTTGACTTCAACACATCAAAATACAACTAGATGTTCATAAGATCACAATAATGCCATAACAACTAGAGGCATATCAAAACAATCAAACCTGGAGTGCGTTTTTCTTCTGAATGTGTTGGATTTGACATCCCTCTGGATCTATGATTTTTGCTTGGACAAAGGATCCCTTCTCCTACAAACACCCTTAAGATAGTGATACAATTTAAACATATACAGGTACATACCTCCAGCAGCAGCGACAAACAACGACATGCAACGACATCATCCGACAGCAACAACGAACCCAAAATTTTCAAAGTGCTCCAACTTGGAATATGAAGATAGCTTGAGATTTGCTAGGGTAGGGTGTACTAAGAAAACTAAAAATTAGGCCCGACACTTCACTAAAAGTGCCCAACGAACTTGTGTTAGGGTTTGCTGCTGCTGCAAAACCAAAAACCTTAACTGTCAGAAGAATATCTAGCGAGCTGATCTAAGGAAAGAATAATTTCAACATCCTTTCAACGAGTTGCTCAACGAGTTACTAGAAACTTCACTGGACCAGAGCAATTGCAACTGGTACTGCAATTGGTGTTGCAACTGGTACTGCAACTGGTGTTGCCTCATCTCCCACTGGCTCTTCAACTTCGGAAGATTGTAGATCTAATTTGGGGAAAAAATGCGCCCTCCTTAGGCGACCTTCTTAGTGGGTTCAGTAAGTACTCAACGAGCTTGACAATGGGGGAAACTGATGATCTTCCTTCTAGTGGTTAGACTGTTACAAAAGAAACCATCTCTGAATCCATGTTAAAATTTTGGTATGCTCGTTTAACCATAGACAATGTCACATCATTGTCACCCAACTATAGGCATTCATTATGCCACCCCCGAGCATGATAACCTTCAGATAGAATGAATCCGACAAGTCCACACTAGAACCAACAGATAAACCCTAACCATAAATGTCATTGCTGCAAGAACAACACAATACCAAGAGAATGTACCTCTACTAAAAGAAGCACACCTTTACTAAGAAAAGCGCACAAGAGAGATACCAGAAAGACTGAGAATAATCCATGACAACTGCTGCACTAGTCTCTCCAGACTTGCACCCTCTTTTGTTGCAACTGCTGCACTAGTCTCTCCAGACTTGCACCCTCTTTTGTTGCAACTGCTGCTCCTTAGACTTGCGCACTAGCTGTTGCAGTTGTTGCTCCTTAGACTTGTGCACTAGCTGAGTGAGTGAGTGAGTGTGTGTATCCAAATGAGCTAGGTGGCTCCCTATTTATATTATCCTGTCCAAGTGTTTGGGGCCAACTTTTATTTCTGGAGCCTTTGAATACTTTAATAATATTCTCCTTGGGCCGACTTCTCTTCCAGGGTTTTCACACCTCTGTTTAAGGGTTCTCTTACTCCTGGAATATTCTATTCTAAGTACAAAGGTTACACTTGGAGGTTAATACCTCCCTCAACTACCAAAACATCAACAATCCAAAGGGTTGTTTGTGAGGCCAAGCATTTTTATGAAATTTCCAAACTTTTCTTTTCCAAGTGCTTTTGTGAAGATATTTGGAATTTACTAACTCATGGAACAATGTATCAACTAAATGGTCTTGGCCTCTACATGATTTCAAATTAGATGGTGTTTCGTGTTGATGTGCTTTGTTCGATTATGAATTTAGGGTTCTTGGCCAAATTGATTGCAAAAGTGTTGTCCATCAAAAGAGGAGTAGCATTCACATGTTTTCCCTGCAAATCCTCTAGTATCTTCTTGAGCCACACAATCTCCTTTGTTCCCTTTGCAGTAACCACACATTTTTCCTTTGTAATGGAATCCCTTGAAACATACTATTTGTGTTATTTCCAAAAGATAGTTGTTGATCCAAGACTCACGAAATATCTTGAAGTAGACACTTCGTTCTCCTTATCCCCATTAAATCTTGAATCTGTATTTCTAACTAGTTTGAAGTCCTCCACCATAGAGTATTTGACCCCAAACTCTTGAGTTCCCTTTAAGTACCTTAAAACTCTCTTTGCAACACACCAATGTCCTTCACAAGTTTTTTGCATGAACCTAGAAAAGATTCCAACTGCAAATGAAATATCTGGTATGGTAGTAGTAAGGTAGATAAGACTCCCCAAAAGCTATCCATATTTAGTTGCATCCTCAAATTCATTCCCTTCTTTTGATGTTAGCTTTAGATTTTTCTCCATTGGAGTAGAGACAGGATTACAATCAACCATGCCAAATTTATTTAGCAACTCTCCAATGTACTTTTGGGTGATGAATATATACCTAGGATTTTGAGTTACTTCAATACCCAAGTAGTAGTGAAGATGTCCCATGTCTATCATCTCAAAACTCTTCTTCAATTCTTTCTTTATGGATGCAATATATGCTTCATTGTTCCATGTTATTAGTTAGTCTTTCATACCATGCGTGAGGTGCTTGCTTTAGGCCATACATAGACTTAATGAGCTTGCATACCTTATGTTATTGACCCTTCACAACAAATCCTTTTGGTTGAGATATGTAGACATTTTATTTCAAATATTCATTCAGGAAGGTTGAATTTCCATCTATGTGATAATCTTCCACTTATTTTGTCTTGCCAAAGCCAACAATGCATGAATGGTATCCCATTTTGATGTGGGGGAAAAATTCTCCTCTTAGTCGATGCCTTCTTTCTATGCATATCCTTTCGCCACAAGCCTTGCCTTATGCTTGTAAAGTGATCCATATGATTTGTACTTATTCTTGTAGCCCGCCTGCAAACAATTGGTTTGGTTCCAAACGGAGGACCCACCAACTTCCATGTCCCATTCTTGATGAGAGAATCATACTCCTTTTGCATAGCTTCTTTTCACTCATCATGAGAAGAAACTTCTTCAAAGGAAGTTGGTGCAAAGTTAGTAGATAAATTCAACTCACAATCATATGAAACATCCGTATCATTGTCATTAGCTGAATTTGAATTATCTGCATTTACTCCATCATCTTGTCTTGTTGAACTTTTGGTTGTTGTCTTTCCAACCTCATATGGACGAATGCTTTCAAGTGTCTTTATGAGCCACTTTGGACATCTCTGTGATGGTCCAGGTTTCTCAACTAATTGAGATGGTGATGCATTCCCATCAAGGTTCAACCTTTCAATCCTCTCAATCACATCATCCAATTGAACCTCTCGTTTTGATGAAGTGGCTACATCTTCTTCATAAGGAGGAGATGGCACTTCAAAAGGGGATTTCAAAGATTGATCCAAGACATGGATCGTCCATTCAAGATGTGGAATCTCATTATCAAATTCATAATATGTGATGTCCCTTTCCAAGCGACCACTCCAGGTGGATGATGTAGTATCCTTCCAGATTCTTGTAGGCTATAGACAACAAAGAAAAAGGGGTCAAGGTGGTTATTTGATGTCACTTGGGCCTAAAATGTTATATTTCTAAAGTGACGCTAGGAAAAAGGGAAAAAGGGTTATAAAGTGACATTGTGACTAATAGTCAATTAAACATTAGAAATGTCACTTTAATCTTTTAAGTTAAAAGGGTTACAAAAGGGTAAAAAGGGTCAAGGAAAGGTGAATGAAGAGTTATAAGAGGAGGAGGGTTCACCCCTTGGCCATTATGCATTGTTATTTCCTAAAAATGAAATTGAGAGAGATCTTGTGGCTTTGGATTTTGGAATGAAAAACCCTAGAGAAAGATTGGGTTGGGTGGCGAGGCTATCCACCCTAGTCAGTTGTGGAGGAAATATCATTTAGATATTCTCATTGTGTTTCATTGTGGCCAAGTTTTATCATTCGACGTCTGAGTTCTTCATTTGCAGAGGTCGATTTGGCTTGTGGCTGCATTTTTGGTGTTGTGGGCATCGTTTTCTTAGCTTGAGGGTTGCGTTTCATTGTTGGACTGTGTCTTGCTGCAACATAACTGATTTCTATGAGAGGAGGGTCGTATTTACCCTAGTGGGCCGAATTTCCATTGATGGGACAAATTCTATGAGCAAGGGGGGTTGAGTTTAGAGTGTGAGAGGTCAAATATTCTCCATTGGGTCGAGTTATCTCATCTTGAGAAGAGTACTTGTAGCTGGGTGAATTGTGAGACTAACAAGGCCGAGTTTATGCTTGTTGGAGACGCCTCTTCTTTGCTGGGCGAGTTGTATCCAAGTTGTGTCTAACTTTGTTGTGAGGAGGCCAATTTCTTGCTTGGGAAGTTGAATATTACAAGGGGGTCGAATTCTGGGTGGCAAAGACCCATTTTGCAGTTGTATAGTGAGAGCTTCTTTGTTGTTATAACCAAACACTATTTCTGATTTCCAACCAAGTTGTACCATTCAAGTGGCCATATTTTCATGACAATCTTGTGAGTTATAATTTGATTGTATTAGTTCTGACTTAGAGGGTAGTAAATATCATATTGACTCTTTCTTTTTTTGTGGGTTAGTTCATGTTGTTCATAGTTAATTACTACCATATATTATGTGTTAAATATATTTCCAAGGGCTGCAAACTGTTTGTGAGAACCATTCCATCAATAAACACCTATAAACCACTACACAACAAATTGTTTGACGAAATGTCTATACAACAAAACTAAGGAAAAATCATAAAAATTCTAGTGGGAATATTATAGTGGTATCATAGTTGGTTTTATTGCTAGCCCGAGGGGAATTCAGAGCAAGGACATTTCAAATTTCATTAATGGAGTGACTGACACTTAAATTTCTCAAATTTTAGCAATGGTAGCAGGGAATAAAGGAGGATGAAGACCAAGGAGGAAGTCGCAATAGAACTTGTGCAAACCTTGAAGGGATATCAAAAGAATCCGACAAGGTTGTCAGAGCACCCTATGTGGAAGGAGCCACACTTATCAGTTGAGAAGAAGGGAAAAAAGTCTAAATCTAGAAAGGTTGATGAAGCCAAAAACTCACCTCATGATGCGGGTTTGGTAGAATCACAGGTGGACTTGCATGCATCTAGTCATGTGGAGGATGTGCATAATGAGGATGATGACACAACAACATCTAGTACACCTTTAGCATTGTCCTATGAGGCCCATAACACTAGTCACATTATAGACAAGTTGATGGCACATATGGTGAAGTGTCCCAATCAACCAATGTCGAGGATTCAACATCATACCTTGGTAGTGATGCTTATGATGATGAGGGAATTCTAACACCTAAGTATGATGAGAATTCAACGCGTTATACTATCTATGATACTTATGATGATGCATGCATGATTGTACCTAAATATGACAAAGGATGGGAATTTGAAAAATTGCCATCAGATATGGATCCATCTTCTCAGGAGCCATGCGTGGAGGATGACAAACGAGACAATGATTTTGGAGTTGAAAAAAAATCATATTTTTTTTTATGGCGATGATAGGGCACATGAGTCCCATCATTTGACAGGTCAATGTACAGTAAGTGAATATTGCATGGTATCATCTAGTGAGTCAGTTGTTGTTGGGGATAGTATTCTTATAAATGAAACCAAATCAGAAAATCTATTGTGTGATAGCCCATACCACTTGGATGAAATTGAACAAAGTCCCTTAGCATTGTGTGATTTGGAGGATCAATTATTGGTCATAGGGGAGAAAATTGTACAAGTGTTGACAAGGGCAGATGGTGTTCATAGATTCATTGAAGCTCTTATTTGGAAAACCCAAATGGAGGAGAGACAAAAAGGAGTTGCAAGTGGAGTCACTAGTGTGCAATTGCACATAATCATAGAAGCACTAGAATGAATGAAATCAGATTACTTGGAGCTATTCATGGATAGGGATCTTTCTCTCAAGTTCGTTGAAGACAAGGAAAGGGAGGTTGAGGAGCTTTGTTACCAGTTGAGTTTGGCACTCTCTTCATCACTTACGACATAAAATTAATCATTTTTGGCAACAGTGACACATGAGGGCATGAGTGGCACTCATGGTTTGAGGGAGGAGCCTCTTGTGACGATCCCATACAATGAGCATTCAAAGTTGCAGGCACTTGAGGAGAGTCATAACTCAGAGGGTTTTGATTATGCTCATGTTTTGCATGGTGAAGATCATGAGCCGTTTCTTTTGGAGAGCCCATTAAAGACTCAAGGCTTAGCTACGAAGGAGATAATTGAACACATTCCTTGTGGATCATCCAACAAGGAAGTATATGCATCTAGGGATCAGGTGGACAAGTATATGAAAGATATGGACACACTCTGAGATACAGGTTCAATTGACATCAGTAGAGTGTTGGATACAGTAGCACATATAGGATACCGAATGGTACATGAGGATACAATGGTATGCAACAGTGTACAGGGGTATACACTGGAACATGGTGGTGTACAATGGAGTTTCAGAGCATTTCCTCCAGGGAGACCTCTCGACAAAGACCTTGAGAATACCATTGATTTTGGTTTACCCAGTATCGATGAAGGGATGGGTGAGCTTCAGAGAGTAGTATATCCCTCGATGATTGATCTTCATCTGGGATATCATCATATGAAGGACATGGAGCATGATACTCACATGTTTACTTCTCGACTTCATTATGAGTTCTTGGTCATGCCCTTGGAGTTGACCAATGCACTAGTCACTTTTCAGTCTTGTAGGCAGTGACAGAGGCATATATTGTTGTTATTTGATGCCCTCATGGTATACATCAGGACAAGAGAGGATCACTGGAGCCAGTTGGATGAGAAAGGGGGCATTGTGGCCATGAAAAATGTCTTTCATTTGGACCATGAGATCAATGTGCAGAGTGCATAGGAGGAGATCCATATTCTGTTGGATCGGTTCAAAGAGTTTTCATCATGCATTGGGAGTGGTGGACTTCTAATTTGGTGGTGGGATCCTAACATTCATAGGAGTGATAGACTACTTCAGATGATGAGGATGATCGACAAGGTTGTGTCAGTGATTGGTACGTGTCATTGTGGGGATGTTGTGAGAGGAGTTGTTGAGATTTGTTCTGTATGACGAGGTAAATTTTCCCTCACGATACACATGATCGATTCTATCCGCGGGTTGGCAGACTTTAACTTCACCGAGATGCCTTGGTGAGACATGATTCATGATAGTGAGTTCAGTCCTTTCAGGTATTTCAGCTTGGGGGTCTAGGAGAGGAGAGCACAGTCTGAGCATGGTGATCAAATGATTATGATCACAAGGGTGCAACGTCAGAGGGGTGCAATGTTAGCACGATGGTTCCTCGCAGAGATTAGCTTGGGACCTTGGGATTATAGTGTTTGACAAATCGACAACTGATACAGATGAGATGATCAATCTTCGCTTTCCGGAGTTTACTCCTGGGGTGCATAGGATTGGTTTCTTGGAGGAGTAGTCTTCTAATGGTTCGACCGAGTTTCTACAACTTAGGATTGCTTGGCTTATCAAGGGTAATCAAGTGGGTTCTTGTGTTAGCACCTTCCAGATCAACGCTATGGGTAGAGGGTTCTTCACATCTTACAGGCTAGTTTGGGACCTTGGTGACTTTACCACTTACAGGAAGATCCAAGAGAGGTTTGCATGGAGGGACTTTGCGGAGGTTGTGTTGGGACATATGGGGGAGTGTATGATTTGTTATCAGATCAAGTCGGGGCACACTCATTCATCAAGGTTGATGCAATCTTTTCCCATTTCAGGTCCAAGGTGGGAGGGCATGTTGTAAGATTGCATCGCAAGTTTACCGAGGGTCTAGAGCACAAATTATATGTGTACAAGTATTGACCAGTTATCAGAGTTAATGCAGTTCACAATGATTTCTTCAGAGTATGGGGAAACATGGGTGACAAAGCTATCTCTTGGGGAGATGTTCATAGTTCATGAGCGGCCTAGAGTCATTGTCGGTAATTAGGACAAGAGGATTCTTAGTGCATGTCGACAAGAGTTGTTCATATTTGCAGGAATAGGTTTGAATTCCAGTACTAGTTTCTACCCTCAAACGGATGGCCAGGAAGAGATGGTGAACTAACGTGTTGATAGGTATCTACATGACTATGTGAGGTCATGGATAAAGTGGTTACATTTAGGTGAGCATTGTTGTGACACCACTCATGATAGTTTGCAGACCACCTAGATTCAACAAATGATGTATGTAGATAGGCACAAGGTGGAGCACAACTTCGATATTGGGGACATAGTTTTCTCGAGGGTGCAACCATATATACCGTTTCCATTAAGGAGAGGTGGCACTAAGAGGATGAGGCCACATCTCTGTGGTCCCTACAAGGTGATCCAGAGAGTTTGAGAGGTAGCTTATAAGATGGAGTTTTCAGAGGGTAACCAAATTCGTAGTATTCTCTATGTATCATGCCTCGAGAAGGCGTTGGGGCCATGGGTTACCACTTCCAAAGAGTTACCACCACTAGATGAGAGGGGACATATGATATTGACTCCCGAGGAGGTTTTAGATGTCCAAGAGAGGAAATTAAGGAACACAATGATCATGGAGTACCGTATCAGGTGGAGAGATTAGCTGGTAGGGGATGCCACATGGGAGAGTGAGCATATTTTGCCACATCCTGGTTTGCGGTTGCTTGAGGGAAAACAATCTCGGGAAGGGAGGACTGTGCTGTCCCTTTCCAAGTGATTACTCCAGGTGGATGATGTAGTAGCCTTACATACTCCCGTAGGATATAGAAAACAAAGAAAAGGGGGTCAAGGTGGTTATTTTATGTCACTTAGGCCTACAATGTTATATTTCTATAGTGACATTAGGAGAAAGGGAAAAAGGGTTATAAAGTGACATTGTGACTATTAGTCAATTAAACATTAGAAATGTCACTTTAATCTTTTACGTTAAAAGGGTCACAAAAAGGTAAAAAGGGTCAAGGAAGGGTGAATGAAGAGTTATAAGAGGAGGAGGGCGCACCCCTTGGCCATTATGCATTGTTATTTTTTTTAAATGAAATTGAGAGAGATCTTATGGCTTTGGATTTTGGAATGAAAAACCCTAGAGAAAGATTGGGTTCAGTGGTGAGGCTATTCACCCTAGCTGGCTACAGAGGAAATATCATTCATATATTTCATTGTGTTTCATTTTGGTTGAGTTTTATCATTCAACAACTGAGTTCTTCATTTACAAAGGTAGATTTGGTTGAAGAAGGCGAGTAGGCTTGTGGCTTCATTTTTGGTGTTGTGGGCAACGTTTGTTTATCTTAAGGGTTGAGTTTCATTGTTGGATTGTGTCTTGCTGCAACAAAAACGAGTTCTATGAGAGGAAGACCATATTTACCCTAGTGGGACGAGTTTCCATTGATGGGACGAATTCTACGAGCAAGGGGGGTTGAGTTTAGAGTGTGAGAGGTCAAATCTTCTCCATTGGGCCGAGTTATCTCATCCCGGGAAGAGTACTTGTAGTTGGGTGAATTCTGAGACTAACAGGGCCAAGTTTATGCTTTTTGGAGACACCTCTTCTTTGTTGGGCGAGTGGTATCCAAGTTGGGTCGAACTTTGTTGTGAGGTAGTTGATTTCTTGCTTTAGAAGTTGAATATTACAAGGGGGTCGAATTTTGGGTGGCAAAAATCATTTTGCAGCTGTATAGCAGGAGCTTCTTTGTTGTTACATCCAAACACTATTTATAATTTCCGGCCAAGTTGTACCATTCAAGTGGCCATATTTTCAAGATAATCTTATGAGTTATATTTTGATTGTATCGGTTCTGATTTAGAGGATAATAAATATTAGATTGGATCTTTCTTTTTCTGTTGGTTAGTTCTTGTTGTTCATAGTTAATTGTTGCTATATATTATGTGTTAAATATATTTCCAAGGGATGCAAACTATTTGTGAGAACCATTCCATCAACAAACACCTATAAACCACTACACAACAAATATTTTGGTGACACTTCTATAAAACAAAACTAAGGAAAAATAAAAAATAATCTAGTGGGGGTATTACATGATATGTCTTTACATGGGTGAATATATCAAGATGATCAATTTGTCACTCAATAGTCTGGTCATTCTTAGTGGATGCAAGAAAAACCACATCTCTAGAAAGAATGAAATTTTTGTTTACCTCATCATAAAGACGATATGCCTTGGTAGTATTTGAGTACCCCAAGAAGATGCACTTTCGACTCCTTGCACCTAGTTTGTTTCTTTTCTCCTTCGGAATTAAGTCATAATAGGTGGAACCGAAAAACCCAAGATCCATTACCGAAGTAATGCGGTTACACCAAATTTCATAAGCAGTCTTGTTCCCAAGAGCATGATATGGACTTCTGTTTCTCACATATACCACATTAGCCCAAAACATCAACTTCATATTCTTGAAAAATAACATTGAACATACCATATTCAAGAGTGTCCTATTCATTCTTTCTTCTATACCATTATGCTTAGGATTGTATGAAATATTGGTTTGATGTTTGATTCCATGTTTGCAAAGATAAATTTCAAACTCATTAGAAGTATATCCCCCTCCATTATCAGTGCCAAGAGTGCTAATACTAGATTGTGCTTCATTTTGAATCCATACACAGAAATTTTTAAATGTTTCAAATGCTTGAGATTTATGTTCCAACAAATAAACCCAACACATCCAAGTGTAGTCATAAATAAAGGTCATGATATATTTATTACCAAAAGAAGATGAACATGCTTGGGGCCACACAAATTAGAGTGTATGAACTCTAGTTTTCTACATGCTCTCGAAGTGGAATCATGAAAAGGCTACTTGCTATGTTTACCAAGGATACAAGCCTCACATTCTTTCAAATTCCTTGGAATGGTAGGAAAACTAGAAACACCATTTTTATTCAAAAAATAGAGACTATCATAGTTGACATGCCCAAATCTTGCATGCCACAAGTGATTGGAAGATAATGTACCTTCATCATAGTGATAAATATATGCAAAATAATGTGCTCGTGCAAATGTCCCTTTCAGCGTCAACAATTTGTCATGTTCCCATCCTATCATGATGACAATGTTGTTGGAATATCTCCTTATTCGAACTTTTCCATCAAACATGTGAATGGAATGGCCTTGTTGTCGAATGTGTACAAGATCCTTACTTTTTTCTTCCTTCTATTCTTGCTTTCCTTTGATCTTCTCCCATGGGATCCTACATGTCTTTGCTTCATGTTCATTCCTACTGCAACAAACACAATGAAAATTAGATTTCTCACCTTGATTATGTTTATCCACCTTACCTTTGAAATTCTTCTTTCCATGTTCTTGTTTACTGCCTTCTCCTCTAGAAGAATCATGTGATTGATTCTTCCCTTTTTGAATAAGGCACACAATCTCTCTAGCAGGATGAATTGTCTTCTTCATGAAAGCTTTCTCACATTCTACAAATTTTTCTACCAAAGAGTCAAAATTGAGGGACTTTAGTTGTCCACTAGTTTGAAGTGATTTAATATAGTGAGAATATGTGGGGTAGAGGGCCTTGATGAAGGTCATGAGAGAAATATCTATTTTCACACCAGTAGAATCAACATCTTGCATGATTGCTTTAATTTCAGATGCTAAAGCCATGGAATAATTATCCTTCATCTCTAGGTTGAAGGGATTAATCAACAATTGAATTAGCTCCAATTCTGAATGTGAATCATATGGATCTTTTAACTTCTTCAAATCACTATAAGAATATTTGATAGATCTGATATGACTACTCACATCTTCACTTAAAGAAGCAACAATCAAGGCATATGCTTTCTTGTTTTTATTTGTCCATATGGAAAGCTCTTTATTTGTTATAGTTTTGGTATCTCCATCACAAATGCCATCCCAAAGATCATTGAAGATGTTGAAATAATGTTCAATACTGATAGGGGGGTGAATCAATATTGTTGTTTTTTATTTTTAACAAATACTTTAAGACATCAATTTCATCAATACACAACAATTGATCAACTATGAAGCACATGACATAGAGTTTTATCTTAAAACAATTATTCTTTTTAACTGAAAATACAATGTTTATATATTAAATACAAGCTGCAACTTGTGAGGGACACCAATCCCTTTTGAGCACCAATTCAAGGAGACACCAATCCCCTGTTTTCAAGCACCAACTTGTGGAAGCTACAACTTCCTGTTTCTCCAAGCATCCACTTGGAAGGAAGCTACAACTCTTGTTTCT
>WSFP011447467.1:0-20020 GCA_009831015.1 Picea engelmannii | reverse complement strand
GACCTGGATTAGTCCAAAACCCTAATTCCTTAACCGGAAATAGAAAACCATCGGCAAAAACCATGTGCCGAAAACCACCTAATATCATGTGGTCCCGGAAATATGTCGTCTCGGAAATATGTCGGCCCGGCGATAATATGTCGTCCCGAAACCGACGAAAATATGTCGGCCCCCGAACCCCTGCGCGGGGGGCTCCGCCCCCCTGCACCCCTCGAGGGGGTTCCTAGCGGCCCCCCCTCTTACCCCCCTGCGCGCCCAGCGCAGGCGCTCAGACACTACTACTCGTGCAAATAATATAACACATACCCAACATATTTAATCTGCTCTGTAAGGATTCAGATCAGCTACGTTGAATATGGGTGAAATTCGCACACCATCTGGCAATTCTATCTCATAAGCATTTGCCTCAAACTTTCTCAAAATCTTACATGGCCCTATATTTTTCATCTTCATTTTATTATATGTTCCCCTTGGGAACCTTTCTTTTCTTAGGTGTGCTAAGAATAATTCTCCCATTTCGAACTGAAGTTCTCTTCTATGTTGATTTGCTCTGCACTTATATTTCTGGTTGGAATTCTGTAACCTCTCTTTGATCTTACTTTGGACCTTACATTTCTGCTGCAAATTATTCTTCTCCAACACTTATGAATTCACTCTTCTCTAAGTTTCTCAACACATATAATCCCCTTGGATTAATTCCATACATTTTCTGGAATGGGCTCTGTCCTATGCTCCTGTTAGGTGATTCATTATATGCAAATTCTTCTAGCAGAAGAATCTGATCCCACTGACTGTGATGTTCAACTACTAAGATCCTCAACAAATCTCCTAAACTTCGATTCACTACCTCAGTCTTTCCATTCGTCCGAGGGTGGTATGCTGAGCTAAAAGATAAATTCATTCCCAGCTTCTTCCATAGTGTCTTCTAGAAATGACCAACAAATTTGGTATCCTTGTCTCAAACAATATTCTTGGGTAAACCATGAAGTCGAACAACTTCTCTGAAAAACAGGTTTGCAATGTGTGTTGCATCACTATTTTTCTAACATGGAATGAAATGTGCCATTTTTGAGAATCTGTCGACTACCACGAATATGGAATCACAACCCCTCTATGTCCTTGGCAGTCCTAACGAAAAATCCATGCTTACCATGTTCCACGACCTCTCTAGTACTGGAAATGGTTGATATAATTATGTATTATGTCTTTTCCCCTTTGCGTGCTGGAAAATTCTACACCTATTGACAAATTTCTTGACATCCATCCTCATCCCTAGACAATAATATAAACTGTTAAGTTGCACAAACATTTTTTCATGGCTGAAATGTCCAGCCAATCCTGCACTATGTTTTTCCTTTAAAAGGTTTTCTCTCATAGAACTCTTTGAGATACACGACTGATTTCCTTTGAATAATAATCCATCCTGGATTAAGTATTCAATCCGTTGGCTTCTGTCTCTTAGAACATGATTCTCACATGCTTCATAAGCGTCTTGGAAATCTGAATCATCTCTGTACATATCCTTAAGTCTATCAAAACCTAAGGTCTTCACACGAAACTCCTATAGAATCAAACATTTCTTGCTCAACACATCAACAACCTTGTTAGAAGTTCTAGAAATGTGATTCATAACAAACGTAAAGTTTTGCATAAATTCAACCCATTTTGCATGTTTCTGGTTCAATTTCTCCTGCTTGGTTACGAATTATAAAGCATGGTTGCCGCTATACAAAACGAACTCTTTCGGAACCAAGTAGTTCCTCCATTTCTTCAATGCTTGTATGACTGCATACAACTCCTTATCATACGTGGAATATTTCATCTTGGCCTCGTTCAGTTTCTCACCGAAGTATGCAATCGGTCTATTGTATTGACTTAAGACTGCTCCAACCGCGAATCCACTTGCGTCACATCTTACTTGAAATGTATTACTGAAATCTAGCAAATCCAGAACTGGCTGTCTAGTTATATTCTCTTTCAACAACTTAAAAATTTTCTCTGCTTAAAACCATTAACCTCCGGAAGGAGCCACGTCTTTGTGAAAGAGGGCGCACCATTGGGATACATGTGTGACTTGTTAAACTACATAGTGAATATTTATTTAAGCTGCAGTTGGCGTGTTTTTGGGGATATGCCCCCGGTCGGTGAGGGGCTAGCCTATGAACAACACTAAGAAATAAGAGCCAAGCCTAATGTTGGGTGTGCGAGAGGATAGTACCAGGACACATGGCCAATCATATGACCAGATTTTTGGGGCTCAACCGGATCAAAGGGGGATTGACCAGAGGAATAGAGCCAACACCTAGATATTGACCATATGGAAGTGACCATATGAACAGGGGCCCAAGAGAAAGGGTCTGCACCCAGATATTTTCCAAACATGGGTTTAAAACTTTATATTATGATTTTTAATGATTTTTTGTGCTGATTTTGGAGGATATTTCCCATTTTTGGGGGATCTGGAGCCCTATTTGAGTCCATATCTTGGGAGGAAGTTGGGATAGGATCACCAAGCCAAATCCTATATAAACTAAAGGTTTTTGATAGACCAAGAGGTTCAAAATTTCAAAATTATGATGAGTTTTTGAAGCTTGAAGCCATTTTTATGCAGGAAAGCCATTGAGGAATCGACCTTTGTAGTCCGATTTCGGGAGCTACGCTCAAAATTTTTCAGTGCCGTCAGTTGTGTTGGATTCTTGAGGTTGATAAGAACACATACAAACCAATTTTTAATCCTTTTGATACATTTCTGATGTAATTTTGAAGCATTGAATAGAAATAAGAAAGCCTCACCCACTAAGACAAAGGCCTATAGACATAGGAAATATTGTCGAACTTCATAAACAACCTTGCTGATGGTTTGTTGTTCTTTATGCTTATATTTTGATCTGCATTTCTTTATGATGGCTGCTATAATCTCTCATTAATTTCTTCTTCTTTCCTTAATTCCCAAATGGTAATTGAACACATGCTTAAAACTCAACCAAGTATTTAAAGATGATTTTCAGATCAAGTGGTATCAAAGCAGGTTGAGAGTTGGTTGTTTGAGTTTGCATGATTACCAGGGAAAATCTAAGTCATGGTGAAGGCGATCTTGTAGAAGGGGATCCAGAGATTGGATTGAGAAAGAGGACTTCTCAAAGTGAGAAGATGACATCGGAAGAAAGAATGTCTCAGAAGGAGATGGAGTTGCAAAAGACTTTATTCGCCATGTCTGAGATGGTAAAGGTATTATATGAGGATTACTTGGAACATAAGAGGCCTTTCCAAGGGGAATATTCAAAACAAGAAAAAAGTGAAGAAGGAGAGGGTCCTCCTAAACAGAGATGATTTTAAGGGCTAAATTTCACTCATGGTCTAATTTTCCATGGTTTTTCCAAAAAAGAGATTCGCCCAAATTCTATAAAATATTTTTTTTTAACCTTGAAAATCGCCAAAAATTTATAAAAACTATATTAAATCCTTAGAAATTTGAATATTTTTACAAAAATATCGCCAAACATTTTTAGTTGGCATATGAAGGATTACTAATATTCGCCAAGGTTTCTAAATTTTAAAATAAATTTCCATCCTTAAAATCATCCCTGCTCCTAAACCTCCTCCTTCACCTCCTTCTTCTTGATCATCTTCTTCTTCTTCAAGTACAAGTGCAACTTCTACTGCAAGAAAAAATTCCCATAAACATAAACATAAACATGATATGCCTTTACTTAAGCTTGATGTGAAATTTGAATTTCCCATGTATGATGGTGAAGTCAATGCTGAGAGGATTGATAACTGGGTCAGATAGATGGAATTTTATTGCAGTGTGCAACAAATCAAAGATGAGGCATCACAAATCAAGTTGGAATCGCTTCATCTTGTAGGCACAACACTCATCTGGTGGCAGAGTAAGTTGAAAAATGGTACGCAACAAGTTGGTGATGTATTTCCATCATGGCAAGATTCTGTTTTTTCACTTAGAAATAAATTTTATCCTTTGGGTTATAAGGAGAAGGATTTAATTGAATGGAAAAGTCTTAAACTAAGAAAATGACAAAGAGTGCAAGAATACACGGATGAATTTCGTAAAATGGCATTAATGTTAAATATTCCATTACATACAAAAGAAACTCTTATGAAGTATATAGGAGGTTTACCCGCACATAATTGTAACACTACATTTATGTTTGGACCTACTAATATTGATGGGGTTTATGTTCAAGAAACATTCATTGAAGTAGGTAAAACAAGAGTCGGTGTATCATGGGAATCGTCTTCAAGGAGAGAAGACAAAAGAAAGGGGAATGGAAAGAAATAAAATTTAGTGACAATGAAGGAAGGGAAGCTCTCTTGCAAACATTACAAGAAAGAAGGGCACGATGATGACCATTGCTGGAAATTGCATCTAGAGAAGAGACCAAAGTGGTTCAAAGAAAGGAAAGGGAGGCAAATAGTTGCAACAACAACATGTCCAACAGACTTGGGATATGATTCAGGTGATGAGACTAAAATCATAGCAGTTGGTTTGACAGGTAAAATTGGTGATGGATATGATTTTAGAAGTAAATTGTTTCACATAAGAGTGGTAATGAAACATAGTAAGATCGATACATTGATAGATAGTGGATCTCAATCTAACATGATTTCAGAAGAAGTGGTTAAAAAATTGGGATTGCCAACTAAGCTACATCATAAGCCTTACTCACTTAAATGGATAAACAACAATCATAAATTTCACATAACAAAGCAATGCACTTTAAACTTTGCAATTTAATCAAAGTTTGTGGATGAGGTAACATGTGATGTGGTGCCACTAAATGAATGTGGAATGGTCTTAGGAAACCCTTATTTGTATGATCGTAAAGAAATTTTCTAAAGGGAACATAGTCAATATCACTTAACTAAAGAAGGCAATGAATATGTTGTACATGCTCATCACTTAAAAGCAAATCAATCTCTTCAAACAATGGAACAATTAAGAAAGGAATCTTATGCAAGAAACACACCTATAATTGTGCCAAATAAAGTAGTCGATCTTAAGTATGAACATGAGATGGTTGTCAAATGTAAATTCAATCATACTTTGCTTCAAGATAAGATAATGTCGTGCAAACAAATCACACATATTAGTTCATTTACAATGATATTTATGATATTATCGTTGTTAATGTTTTCAACATGGATTGTAGTGGCTTTAGTGAGATGTGAATGAGTTCAAGTGCCTAACAATATGGTCTCAATTGTCATGGTTTTTTTTCAATTGATTATGATGCAATAGGTGCACAGGACAGAGTTTAAATACAAATGACAAGTGGGGTGGCCTATCCCACACTTGATGACTGGTTAATACCCTTTTGGAGGACCAAAAGGTCTTAGTGGGGAGGCATGATCCAAAATGGATCCAGGAAGGACTAAAAATCAAAGTTCTCAGAATCAGATGAAACCAACGCCATTGTGTGGGCTCATCGCATTGATTCTGGGCATATAATGTTTTCTGCAAATGGACACCGTATGCAAAATATATCGCATTCCGATCGATTTCCCAAACAAGCAAAAGTCAACTAGTCAAAATCAACAGGTTGTACTGTTGACTTCATTAGTACGACATGTGACATCATCATGACATCATGATGACATCAGCAGGGACACATGGAAACAAGAGGAGGTGACATGTGGCACTCATTTTTGGCATTTTCAGGGCTTATGTGGACCAATAAAAAACTAACATGTAGCACTATACGGATGTGACACGTGGTTGTACAGAATGTTGATGTTTCCCAATGAAAGGTCGACACGTGGCGGTATAGACGAAAGGAAGCTATATAGATGTTGATGTGGCAGGGTGAGTGGGTAGTATGGATGCTAACGTGGTAGATGACTGGGCAGGTGATTTGGAAGTACAGATGTTGATGTGGCACGACACGTGGTTGTATGAGAGTGACATGGCAGGTGACTGGGTTGCAGATTGTGTTTGTGACTAGATCATATGATCCAATCACAAGGTGACATGTAGCCCAATCAAAGGGCGCCATGTGGCACCCTAGATTTTTTCAATATTGGCTAGGTCAAAAAAATTGTTTTTTCTCTAAGGGATTCAAACCCTTAAGTTCTGGGAGGAGCCACGTCTTCGTGAAAGAGGGAGCACCATCGGGCTACGTGTGTGACTTGTTAAACTACATGGCGAATATTTATTTAGGATACAATTGGTGCATTTTTTGGGATAGGCCTCAGTCCACGTGGGGCTATCCCACGACCAGGGATAAGGACCAAGAGCCAAGACAAATGTTGGGCGTGATAGGATAGCACCAAGACACATGGATAGTCATACGACCAGATTTTTGGGGCCCTAACGGATCAAAGGGGTGCTTGAATGGAGGCCTAAGGCCAGCGCCTATCCCTTGGCCATATGGCATCACCCATATGACCAGGGGCCTGAGAGAAAGGGGTTGCGCCCAGATATTTTCCAAACATGGGTTTTAAACTTTATATTATGATTTTTAATGATTTTTTTATGATGATTTTGGAGGATTTTGCCCATTTTTAGGGGATCTGGAGCCCGATCTGAGGCCAGATCTTGGGAGGAAGTTAGGATATGATCACACACCCAAATAATATATAAATAAGAGGTTTTTGATAGAACAAGAGGTTCATAATTGCAGAATGATGATGATTTTGTGAAACTTGAAGCCATTTTTATGCAGGGAAGCCATTGAGGAAGCGAACTTTGGAGGCCAATTCCGAGAGCTACGCTCAACCTTTTTCATTATCGTTAGTTGTGTTAGATTCTTGAGGTCAAGTAGAACAAAACCAAATCAATTTTTAATCCTTTTGATACATTTATGATGTACTTTTGAAGCATTGAGGAGAAATAAGAATGCCTCACCCACTAAGACAAAGGCTCGGAGACGTAGGCAATCTTGCCGAACTCCGTTAACAACATTGTTGTTATGGTTTGTTGTTATTTATGCTTATATTATTATCTTCACTTCATTATGATGACTGTTATAATATCTCATTAATTTATTCTTCTTTCCTCAATTCCCAAATGGTAATTGAACACATACTTAAAACTTAACCAAGTCTTTAAATATCATTTTCAGATCACTCCCGCTCTCCATTCCTTTTGTAATGAGGAAGATATTGGCGCGTTGGTTGGAACTCAAAAATAATTGCACACATTACTATTTCATGTATGAAAAAGAATATCAATTGAGCCATATGGAGGATATGCAAAGATTTTCTGAGAAGGAAATGGAAATTCTTTTTTCAATTCAATGTGCATAAGATGTCATCATTGAGACTATGTTAATTGTGTAAATATTAAATAACATAACATTATGATTGTAACAAGAATAACCTTATAAAAGAAATGATATCCCTTAGGTTAAAATCCAACATCTCTATAATTCTAGAGTACTATGTCATCCTTGGAAAATGAATAATTCCTGGACATAGTGCAAAGTAAATAAATAAACATAAATTTATGGTTATCGTAGAGGCTTGTTACTTGTTTTTTGTAGCATCACCTAGAATTTCTATGAGAATATCATCGATATCTAAAATTTGGAAAGTGGTTTGCATCTCTTGCATGACAACCTTGGAGATTTGTTTAGTAATATTGTCAGGGACACCAAAAAAATTGTTGTTCTTGGAAATCTTGATAGGTGTCCCACAGTTGATATTAAAAACCCAAATTACATAACATCATGATTGTAGTGAGAAAAATGTTATATGAGAATTGATTACCCTTAGGTTAAAATACAACACCTCTATAATTCCAAAGTACTATATCATCCTAGGAAAATGAATAGTTCTTGGACATAGTGCACAGTAAAGAAATAAGCATAAATTTGTGGTTATGGTAGGGCCTTGTTGCTTGGTTTTTGTAGTTTCACCGACAATTTCCATAAGAATATCATTGATATATAAAATTTAGGAGGTGGTTTGAATCTCTTGCATAAAAATATTGGAGATGCATTTAATAAGATTTTGTTAGAGATTAGAAAATTGTTGTTCTTAGCAGTCTTGATAGGTGCTTCACTCCTTATATCAAAATACCCGAATTTCAAATGTTTATCTTTGAATTATGGTTACAAAGGATGTTTTCCTTCTCCTTCCTATCCACTCAATGGAGAAAAATATTGGGTTTATTTTTATACATTTCATCACCCATGTGTGCAACAAGATTATCCAAGATAAAGTATATTTTCTCTATTTATGAGCATGCTCAATGTCCATGAATGTGTGACCCCTATTATTTGATCTCAATCCATCAACATCCGAGATTAAATTTCAACCCCTTGTATTTTAACATTGCTCTTACCTTTCTTACATTCTCCCATCTTCCAATGGAAATATAGATTTTTGCAAACAACATATAAATTCCAATTTTCAAGATCTATCTCAAGAAGATTTTTTAGCACATGTTTTTCCAACTCTATGTTGAAATGAGATCTGTAGGCAACATGCAAATTCCACCATACCTCACTATAAGTATCTACTAGCATGCTAGAGAAATTGTGTGAGTGGATATTTTTTGGTCGCACCTAGGGTGGAGCATTGTGCTTACATGGTTGATCTTCTTGTTCCTTTTTTATAGATTCACTCCAATGTTAAAAATTGTTATGGAGATAGCTTTACCTCTTCATGTATGTGTATTGTCCTATATGATCTTGTACGGTCTTGAAACTGCCCATGTAGTAACTTGTTGAATCTTATATGCAAATGTTACCAATGAAACCCACATATGTACGCGATCTATGATTTTCCAACCCATGTATGGTCCTGGGCTACTACAACCCGCATACAACTCTGTACGAATACAAAAAGAAATTTATACCTCTGTATGATTGTTTTCCTAAAATAAAGCCCTTGATTTCTAATTGTTGGTTATAGATATGTTGAGATTTTCCTGTATATCTGAAATATCTGCTGCTAACTATTGTGAATCTGAAATCTGGCTCCCTCTTAGAGTGAATGATCTAATACCATGTTATTATTCTAATCATGGCACCAAGGTATTTTGTTATATAGTGATTTCCTTTGTGTAAATCAAATTAGTAGCTCACAAAACAACATACACTTGCAACAATAATTAACTCAATTAAATAGTGGAAGCATTACTGGAAACCAAATCTCATACACGATACACAAAGATATTCTACACTTGAATAATATCAAAACTTACAAGGGCTCCCTTAGCAGGAAAATGGCCAAAGGAGAAATACGAATAACTATAGACATCACTTGCAAAACCTAGCATTTCCTATTTAGTTTTATGATCCAGTACAATCAAGTCTAAAAACTTTTACGGTCCTTTCCTCATTGTAACCCACATACATACGTGCTTTCCTTCCCTGTAGGATGTGTAAACACGTGTATGTCCTTAGTATAGAGTGTGTACAACTCTGTAACTATTGTTGTGGATCTGATCTACCATATCTTCCCGCGACTTCCCATGTTCTCACTTCTCTCTGACCTATATTGATCACTAGATTAAATTCCTTCTCCACCTATCCAAGATCTCCTTGAGCAAAATTCCTTTTTTTCTCTCAATCTATAATCAAGAGTATCAAGTGTCTCCTCCTTCACCCTCACCATGCTTTAAAAAAAGGGAGTTATGGCCTAACCCTAATCTCCAAAGTTGTTGAGGACTAATATTAAATCTCACCTCACTTGAGATCAATATCTAAAATTTAATTCACTAATGCTAATAAATTTAGGATTGAATTAAATAAAACTCAACTAATACATAAAAGAAATTTACTTTAATAACTCCTTTAATTAAAGTAAATTACCGAGGTAGAAGGATTTGGATGACTTCCATGAATCTAGACACTTAGACATGTGCAAAAGTACTTGTCTGATGCTACAAACATCAACAAAGATGTACCTCAAGAAAAAAGAATGCCAATAAATTAACACCCAAATATTATGGCCCCTATAAGATTTTGTAAAGGATTGGAAATATGGATTACAAATTGGACTTGTCTCCATATTCACATGTACATCTAGTATTCCATGTTTCTTGCTTAAAAAAGGTAATCGACAAAAATAGCCCAGTCCAAACTATTTCATGAGAGATTAATGAAGAAGGGAAAACCATACTAGAACCAGGACACAATACTTGAAACAAGGATTCAACAGTTGAGAAATCAAGCAATTACTAAGTACCTCCTTAAATGGAAGAACCCACCAATGGAACATGAAACATGAGAATATGAGTTCTTCATGCAAAAACACATGCGGTTAGTCAAGTGTTGAGGACAACACGTGCTTGAAGGGGAGGGGCATGATAATCCCTAGTCAAAGTCACATGTCATGTATAAAACCCCTTATTAAGACGTAGATATTGAATTATTACGTCTTTAGTGTTATATTTTTATGTAGGCTACAACCCTTCATTGTACCCTCTTTCTCTCTCTCACACACACACACAGACACACACACACACACACCAAGTAGACCTAGTCTTAGGATCATATTATCTCATCTCATATTGTCTTCTAAATTGGACATATTGTAAAATGAGGTTTCTCCCTCGAAGTGGATTGGATGTACATTGATTTGTTATCATTTTAAAGGTGTCTGATCATAAAAGGTTCCATGGAATCCTATATCGCTTCTATTTAGATGATAAGGAATTAATGTGAGGTGGTGCACATGCCTACTATTAATGCTTTCATTCATTCCTAGACTACTATGTTTGAAATATGAACTAATTTGTTTATTTCCTTGCTCTTTCCCCCATCCCTATTTTTTGATATTGAATGTTTGAGTAGATGAAGGTGAGGCATGGGTTGCATAGTTTCGAAGAAGTGGAGACACCATGATGTCTCCCTTGTTTTGCATATTTTTCTATTGTACACGAAATATCAAGCTTGAAGGAGGAGAACATCCTCTATCATGCAATAAAGGTTGGGGTGAAGGTCCTCTTTCTCCAACAAAACTCCTTTGTGTGCAATGTATCATGAAGCTCCCTTTGGTTCAACAAATATCCTCTATCAACGCTTCAAGGAGTCAAGGAAGGTTTGATTCCTCTCTTCCACTCTCCATTCCTTTTATAATGAGGAAAATATTGGTTGGTTGGTTGGAACTCTAGAATAATTTCAAACATTAGTGTTTCATGTACGAAAAAGAATATCAATTGAGCCAGATGGAGGATATGAAAAGATTTTCCAATAAGGAAATCAAATTTCTTTTTTCAATTCAATATGCATAAGATGTCATCATTGAGACTGTGTTAATTGAGTGAATATTAAATAACATAACATTATGATTGCAACAAGAATAACCTTATACAAGAAATGATATCCCTTAGGTTAAAATACAACAACTCTATAATTCTTGAGTACTATGTCATCCTTGGAAAATGAATAATTCTTGGATATAGTGCAAAGTAAAGACATAAGCATAAATTTTTGGTTATAGTAGAGGCTTGTTATTTGTTTTTGGTAGTGTCACCTACAATTTCCATGAGAATATTGTCGATATCTAAAATTTGGGAAGTGGTTTGCATCTCTTGCATGACAACCTTGAAGATTTATTTAGTAATATTGTGATGGAGACCAAAAAAATTGTTGTTCTTGGAAATATTGATATGTGTCCCACTCTTGATATTAAAAAAACCAAAATTACATAACATCATGATTTTAGTGAGCATAACATTATACGAGAATTGATTACCCTTAGGTTAAAATCCAATATAGATATAATTCCAAAGTACTATGTCATCCTAGGAAAAGGAATAATTCTTTGACATAGTGAAAAGTAAAGAAATAAGCATAAATTTGTGGTTATGGTAGGGCCTTGTTGCTTGGATTTGTAGCATCGCCAAGAATTTCCATAAGAATATCATGGAGTAAAATATTGGGTTTATTTTTATACATTGCATCGTCCATATGTGAAACAAGAGTATCCAACATAAAGTAGATTTTCTATATTTATGGGCATGCTCAGTGCCCATGAATGCATGACCCCTATTATTTGATCTCAATCCAACAACATCCCAGAATAATTTTCAACTCCTTCTCTTTTAACATTACTCTTACCTTTCTTACATTCTCCCACCTTCCAATCAAAATATAGATGTTTGCAAGCAACACATAAATTAAAATGTTTTCAAGGTTCTGCTTGACTTCCCGGTCTAAGGATCGTTCTTAATATCCCTTGAGTTGAAATGGCTCTTCGATTCTCAGCTGGAATCTTCACACTTGTAACCATAGGTCCTTCTTAGAAGTTACGCCTGTGTAAAAAAGCACTAGGTGTGAAATCTTACCCAAGTGACCAACCGTTGTGACCACAATATTTTCTCAAAAAGGGCACGTCGGGTTTCAAAACTTCGCAATTCCTGTCTTGAGTTCCACGACTCCTTCAGATCCTGAAACCCCAAAATGGGATAACTGACTTCTATCTCCTCCCTTAAGTCCTTCTGATGTGACCCTCTACCACAACTTAGGGCTCAAATTTTGAGTGTGTCAGAAATTTGCGATTCGGGAGGTCACGATACAAGGCTCCTCCTTTTCCCCAAAGTCCAAACTCGTGAATTCTTTACTGTAGATCAACAGTATAGATACCTCCACGATCTGACGGTCCATATCCTGTCAGGATTTCACAATTCTTTCCTTCTCGTCACAACTTTCTCCACACCCTAAATTCCGAAATGACGAAATTCAAGCACGAGATAAATGACTCTTGTTGATCCAGATCTAATGGATATTCTCCCTCCTAAGCTTCTGAATGCTTAAGGACTCTCTCCTTAACCCTTCCACTAATCTGTGAGATCCAACGGTCCACGGGAAATTGGTAGTTCTCCGTCTGAGAAACTTCAACCGTCCATTAAATTTCTTGATACTTCTGGCTAAATAACTCGGTGCCTCCTTCTCCTCAACTTGATTCTGTGAGACGACTTTGCCTCTCACATTTTCTTTGAATCCTTCAAGGTCTCTATCCCTCTTGAGCTTGGTTTTGGCTGCAAACTCAAGGATTCCAAGGGATTCTTGTGCACACTCTTTGCGGCTTTCATGATAATCACTGATTATCTGATGTCTTCCTCTTCTGTGCACTCCTTGCAACAAAAATGTTCCACCACTCACTTGGGTTGGAAAAGTCTAAGAGTTCAATTGGTCAGCACACACCTTGCACGGATCTGTGCTATAATGCCTTCTGTTGATATGAGAGCAATGGTATCTCTCCTGAGCTTCTCTGAGATAAAACTTAGAAAATTGTCAACACACTCCTTGTGGACTTTCACTGCACTCCTTGCATGAATTCTTAGGATGAGAAACAATTGAAACTCATACTCTCCCTCTCAAAGACTTCATACATTCAACATGAAATCAAAGGTACATAAAGCATTGAAACAAATGCATAACAGATCATATAAGAAAATTGTAAACATACCATTCAATAGATGCAAATAGTATTCCTCACAACACCATGAAATTGAATTAAAAACCTTCTCATATATTAACTCAAGTGCTTCTGTACATGGGTTCGATAGCAACAACTATCTGCGTATACAACTTTCTGTTCTATTCTCCTATTTTCTTGCTCTACATCTCTACAACTTAGTTACAATGAGAATAATATTACAATACAATACATGCGAGGGAGATTTCTAGAGTTTTCCCTCCTACAACTCTAAGCTATCAAATCGAAAATAAAAGATACAACTACTTTACATTTAATACAATAAAGGCCTCCAACCGATAGATGAGAGCTACACTCAATATCTGCATTACAATCCCAAAAAAATTTAAGGGCAATTATGTCCCTCCGGATATTACATTAATGTTTCATCTTTTCAAATTCAAAATGCCTTCAAAATGTACGTTGGTGCATATCTAGCTATCCTCAACTTGTGCGTTCTTGTTTGCCGATGATGCTCCTGCATCATACTCCTCTGGCTGAAAAATTCATGAACTCCTGTTCATGAGCTTCTACACCGTCTGTCCATGTTTCTGGATATTCGATTCACTTTCCCAACTGACATCCTCAATCAGGTGTCCTTTCCATTTGAACAAATACTCAAAATATGTCTTTCTCCAGGTATTTTTGCTAACTCTCTAGTCGATGACCTTTTCCATCTGCGGATTTTCAACTACAGGCATCTGTCTAACCCATTTAACTTCCTTCTGATCCTATGATCCCTCTATTTCATCTTCTCTGTAAGGATACAGATTGGCTACGTTGAATATGGGTGAAATTCCCACACCATCTGGAAATTCTATCTCATAATCATTTGCCTCAAACTTTCTCAAAATCTTACACGGCTGTATCTTTTTCATCTTCAGTTTATTATATGTTGCCCTTGGGAACCTTTCTTTTCTTAGGTGTGCTAAGAATAATTCTCCCATTTTGAACTAAATTTCTCTTCTATGTTGATCTACTCTGCGCTTATATTCCCGGTTGAAATTCTGTAACTGCTCTTTGATCTTACTTTGGAGCTCTTGCATCTCTGCTACAAATTATTCTGCTCCAACACCTATGAATTCACTCTTCTCTAAGTATCTCAAATCAAATACTCCCCTTGGATGCATTCAATACATTGTATGGAATGGGATCTGTCCTGTGCTCTTGTTAGGTGAGTCATTATATTCAAATTCCGCTCGCGAAAGAATCTAATCCCACTGACTGTGATGTTCAACTACTAAGATCCTCAACAAATATCCTAAACTTTGATTCACTACCTTAGTCTTTCCATCCGTCTGAGGGTGATATGTTGAGCTAAAAGATAAATTCGTTCCCAGCTTCTTCAATAGTGTCTTCCAGAAATGACCAACAAATTTGGTATCCCTGTCTGAAACAATATTCTTGGGTAAACCATGAAGTCGAACAACGTCTCTGAAAAAAAGGTTTGCAATGTGTGTTGCATCACTGGTTTTTTGACATGGAATGAAATGTACCATTTTTGAGAACTTGTCGACTACCACGAATATGGAATCACAACCCCTCTGTGTCCTTGGAAGTCCTAACACAAAATCCATGCTTATCGCGTCCCACAACCTCTTTGGTATTGGAAATGGTTGGTATAATTATGTATTCTGTCTTTTCCCCTTTGCATGCTGGAAAATTATACACTTGTTGACAAATTTCTTGACATCCGTCCTCATCCCTAGCCAATAATATAAACTGTTAAGTTGTGCAAACATTTTGTCATGGCCGAAATGTCTAGCCAATCCTGCACTATGTTTTTCCTTTAAAAGGTTTTCTCTCATAGAACTCTTCGGGATACACAACTGATTTCCTTTGAATAATAATCTATCATGGATTAAGTATTCAATCCATTGGCATCTGTCTCTTAGAGCATGATTCTCACATGATTCCTAAGTATCTTGGAAATCTGAATCATCTCTGTACATATACTTAAGTCTATCAAAACCTAAGGTCTTCACACAAAACTCCTGTAGAATCAAATATTTCTTGCTTAACGCATCAACAACCTTGTTAGCAGTTCCAGAAATGTGCTTTATAAAAAAAGTAAAGTTTTGCATAAATTTAACCCATTTCGCATGTTTTTGGTTTAATTTCTCCTGTCTAGTTACAAATTGTAAATCATGGTTGTTGCTATACAAAACAAACTCTTTCGGAACCAAGTAGTTCCTCCATTTCTTTAGCGCTTGTATGACTGCATAAAACTCCTTATCATACATGAAATATTTCATCTTGGCCTCATTCAGTTTCTCACTAAAGTATGCAATCGGTCTATTGTCTTGACTTAAGACTGCTCAAACCACGAATCCACTTGCATCACATCTTACTTGAAATGTCTTACTGAAATCTGTCAAAACCAGAACTGGCTGTCCAGTTATCTTCTCTTTCAACAACTTAAAACTTTTCTCTGCTGAAAACCATTAACCTCTGGGAGGAGCCACATCTTTGTGAAAGAGGGCGCACCATCGAGCTACATGTGTGACTTGTTAAACTACATAGTGAATATTTATTTAAGCTGCAGTTGGCGTGTTTTTGGGGATATGCCCCCGGTCGGTGGGGGCTAGCCTGTGACCAACACTAAGAAATAAGAGCCAAGCCTAATGTTGGGTGTGCGAGAGGATAGTACTAGGACACATGGCCAGTCATACGACCAGATTTTTGGGGCTTAATCGGATTAAAGGGGGATTGACCGGAGGAATAGAGCCAACACCTAGATCTCTACCATATGGAAGTTCCCATATGATTAGGGGCCCAGGAGAAAGGGGCTGCACCCAGATATTTTCCAAACATGGGTTTAAAACTTTATATTATGATTTTTAATGATTTTTTACGCTGATTTTGGAGGATATTTCCCATTTTTGGGATATCTAGAGCCCTATTTGAGTCCATATATTGGGAGGAAGTTGGGGTAGGATCACCAAGCCAAATCCTATATAAATCAGAGGTTTTTGACAGACCAAGAGGTTCAAAATTTCAAAATTATGATGAGTTTTTGAAGCTTGAAGCCATTTTTATGCAGGAAAGCCATTGAGGAAGCGACCTTTGTAGTCCGATTTCGGGAGCTACGCTCAAAATTTTTCAGTGTCGTCAGTTGTGTTGGATTCTTGAGGTTGATAAGAACATATACAAACCATTTTGTAATCCTTTTGATACATTTCTGATGTAATTTTGAAGCATTGAAGATAAATAAGAAAGACTCACCCACTGAGACATAGGAAATCTTGTCGAACTTCATTAACAACCTTGCTTTTATGGTTTGTTGTTCTTTATGCTTATATTTTGATCTGCATTTCTTTATGATGGTTGCTATAATCTCTCATTAAGTTCTTCTTATTTCCTTAATTCCCAAATGGTAATTGAACACATGCTTAAAACTTAACCAAGTATTTAAAGATGATTTTTAGATCAAGTGGTATCAAAGCAGGTTGAGAGTTGGTTGTTTGAGTTTGTATGATTACTAGGGAAAATATAAGTCATGGTGAAGGCGATCTTGTAGAAGGGTATCTAGAGATTGGATTGAGAAAGATGACTTCTCAAAGTGAGAAGATGGCATCGGAAGAAGGAATGTCTCAGAAGGAGATAGAGTTGCAAAAGACTTTATTCGCCATGTCTGAGATGGTAAAGATATTATATGAGGATTACTTGGAACAGAAGAGGCCTTTTGTAACGAACCTCCTGGCTATGACAACAACTCTTTAACAGGTGCAATTTTTTTTTGTGTTTGAGGTGTGTGCGCGCGTGTAAAAGGGACATACACACTTGACTCTACGTCGCCACCCGACGATCGACAAGATGCAACCACAATGAACACAACCAGAAGGCTTAAGGTGCACAACAGGTGGCTGCAAGCAATAAACGACCATGGACATAAGGCGCACAACAAATAACTGCAAGCATAAACAACTTACTGGGTTATGCATGGTACAACACAAAGGAAGAATCCATAGTAGTGGATTTTACTATTTCTGCACAGGAAAGCAGGGCGTTCAATATTAGTTCCTTGCTCCGGAGAGAGAGAAGGTTAGATAGGCTCCTAGCCGACTGCTCAGGCAGAAACTAGTAATCTCCATCAGGTGTGTCGCAAGAGTGGAAACCCTGCCTTTAAAGGGCCCGATACTCTTGATACGGCATTGGATTCTTTACACAGAAGTAATCACACACAGAGACTTACATACTCAGGCTACAAGGAGGTGTCTACATCCCGCCAGACACAAGCAGACCAAGCACACAAAAGGCATATCAACCAAGTAAAACATTATTCAAATGAACGACAACCCTCATTTACTAACTCAAAATAATCCTTGTACTTAATCAAGGACACTAACCAACTAAAATTAAAATGACGCTGACGTGACATGATAAACATATTACATTACATCCATTTTTTTTGCACAATAACATCCCTTATATTTTATGTGTTATCCCTACACTAACATTTCAAAACCATTGCCATAAAAGGGTAACACCCCTTTAATTTAAGTTATAAAAAGTTTGCAGGAATAACCTTTACATTACAAGACATTCACCATTAATAAGTCTAGTAAGGAAATTAACACCCTTATTCCAACCCTAAAAATAAGTTCACAGAATTAATTGCAACATTCCCCTCAACCCAATCATATTAATTCATTGTACTCCCTTCAAGGACCTTATATTTTTCATGTTGTAAATAAAACAAACTTAATTAGCCCTGCAATGAACTGACCATATAATTCTTTTCATACCAAATTAACATTGTAAAGAGAATAACCAGGATCTTGCATTCATATCTTATCAATACTGGTATAGCATTTTCACCTTGTACAAGCATTCCCATTACCTAAACAAATGACATTGACAGTAACTTTTACCCAGAGCATTAATAATAAGAGTTACATTTTATTTATTATTGACAACAAATAAAACTACAACAACAAACCTTCCATAAACTATATTAACAAGGCATTTATATTTGCATTTTATGTTGCCATTTAAGATATCCACCAGTCTTAATACAACGACCTTTCATAAAACTTTATTACTACTAAATTTTAATATTTCATTTTATAATTGCATTCTATAATTTCATTTTACATTTGTCATTTAGATACCAACCAGGTGGCATTACAACAATCTTTCCATAATCATTATGACTACTGCATTTTAATATTTCTTGGTTCATAACCGGTTTGCAAATAGATATCAAGAAAGACCTCCTTATTAACTAACGCTAACCTTACCTTACCTTAGGCTGCTATAACATTAACCTACATCCGAGTTATCATTTCAATTGCAAAATAATAAAATCAACAGAAAGTCAATGACTATGACCACCGATTATGATACAGTCACATGTTAGGCAACCGAATGCCAAGGCAAATACTACGATACAGAATCTGAAATAAAGAGGGCAACAAAATACTGATTAGGCATAATAATAAAGGCGAAATACAATAAGGGCATAACTACGCTGCAGAAACAATAATTAAGGCAAAATCACCAGACAGAGGTACCCCTCACAGATCCATCCCATAAAGAGCGTTGATATGCCCACGAAGATGAATTCCCATAGTAATCGAGGACGGATAGCCCAAAAACGAATTACCAACAATTTACAAAATGAGATGACAATAGTTTTTTATTTTTTTTTAAAGAGAATGACTGTAATTTATAAACGAGATGCCAGTAATTTTTATAAAACGAAAAGACAGTAACAAAAAAAAACGATATGCCCCCGGTAAGCCGGAAGCCGAGAGAAGTTGAGCGCATAGAGTAGAAACTCTCTACTTTTCCAAGATGAGGGCCAAGTGGAAGAAGAAGCGTATGAGGCGTCTGAAGAGAAAGCATAGAAGGATGAGGTAGAGATTTAAGTAAAAGTAGATTAATAGATGAGCATTGGATTGGATGTAGAGGAATGTTATCGTTAATCTATTTAAGGGATTGCTCTGGGCACCAATGAGTCCTTTAGGGTTTCTATAAATTTTCTTTTATTAAAATTTTCAACAATATATTATGCTACCACTATTGTGACTATTTATTTTGCTGGCAATGACATTTACTAAAGTTAAATCCTGTCAACACGAATTATTTGCCAAATATTCTTTGATGGGTTATAAAATGTGTTTACAAAAAAAACAAAATGCCCACAAAACGAAATGCTAGCAATAATATATAAAATGCCCCAGTCACAATGGAAACGCCCACAGTCAACGAAAACACCAACAATAATATAAAACGCTCCAGTCACAAATAGAAATTCCCATAGTCAAGGAAAACACCAGCAATAATATATAAAACACCCCATTCACAAATGGAAACGCCCACTGCAAGATACTAGATATATAAAATATGCAGAACAGAAATGAAATGCTAGAAATGACAGAATAGCAGTAAAATATCCAGCATAATCTTCACATTACACAGAAATGATATACGAAATAGCAACAGAAACAACACTTTGATCAGATAACAATGTTCATAGGGCTCTTCGAGGGGGCAACCTCCAGTCGAGAAACGCTCTGTTACAATAATCTCCAAGCTAGGGTTCACATACCCTCACCCCTTATTTATACTAAATATGTCTATTAAGAGAAGCATCTAGAGGAAGATCCTTCTAGAAGTGGAA
>WSFP011447466.1:0-20020 GCA_009831015.1 Picea engelmannii | reverse complement strand
GATATAACATTCAAATGGATGAAGCATGTATAACATTATCCAAATATATACAATATAACATATCAAAGTATTCTTTATATTCATTTTAAAACTATTAAATAAATTTATATGATATTTTATAATAATGGTAAAACATCGACATTCAAATGGGTGAAGCATGTATAACATTATCCACAATATACAATCTTTATAACTTAATGTATGCATATAGTTATATTAATGTGGAATAGAATATTTAAGTTAGAAGTATAGGGTTAAAGCAATATTTTCTTTTGGAACCTATTATTTTGGGTATTTATATTGATATTGGTTAATGAATTGTATGGGGAAGCAAGTTGTTAAGAATAAAGTTGGAAGAGTTAGACATCATCCTTCTTCTATATGGAGATGATATTCCTCTATATGGAGATGATATTGTCCTTTTAGTAAGGAACCCCTCTCAAATTGATAAGCATAATAAATTTCTTAAAGATTTATATACTAACTCCAAGATGTTTCTAAATATAGACACAAAAAAGGTAATGATCATTAGATTGAAACAAATCACATACCTTGAATTTGTTCATAACAATGACAACTTGCAAGAAGTCCAGTTTTATCAGTATCTCTGAATTGATTTTCATTGTTAATCTAGGAGGATCTAAAAGGGAAAAAAATCAAAGTCCTCAAATCTTAGCAAAAATGGCACCGAGTCCAAGAGCTCATTGAGTGATTTCCAACAGTGCAAATGACACCTCAAACAAAGTCCAAACGAAGAAGATATGGCCAGTCAAAGTTGTAGTGAACCTAGTCAAAGTCAGTTTGCTCACATCAACATCTGTACATATGATGTCAGCAACCAACTATGCAGAGGCAACATCATCATGACATCATTTTGACATCAACATGACACATGGTAGCATGACAGGATGGCACATGGAATGTTGATTTTTCTTTTTCAGTAGCCACTTGGGCTAATTGGTGAGTGACATGTGGCACCCTTAGGTGACATCACATGGCATCACCTAGAGGCCACCACGTGGTCTCCTTATAGAAAGACACATGGATTCTTACGTCGACAATTTACTAGGTAGTTTCAACGAATGGTAGGGTTCCACGTGGCCCAATCACTGGGTGCCACATGTTATCCCTAAAATGCCCAATGAGCGCCCAAGACCAGAATAACAAAAATATATATAAATGGTCATCGAGTCGGTCGTCGACCCACATTTCGACAGTCCATATCCCAACAGTTACACCATAAAATAAAGAAACATTAATTGCGGGCCTATTCGTGCAACTGTCGCATCAGAGTTTGGCGCCCAAATTTTAACTCATATTACCGGCGAGAGTTGGACTACACCCAAATGGGTTACAAACAAAATGGCGGTTGAATATTTTGGTACGGGAATGTTCGATGGTTTAAATTATGGTCGGGCTATTTCAATATAGTTATAAAACTATATTAATACTTTGTTGTAACAAACATTAAAATGGGGAGGTCCACGAGGTTTGACCTCCGGACCTCCCCCAACCATACACTTTAATTAATCGATCGCCAACCAAGTGGGATAACAACCCAGTTGGAAAATCCATCCGAGAATTTTATTTTAAACCCAAATTAATTTCAATTTGGGGAGGTCCACACCCAACAGAGTACGAGCATGATTTTCAATGAAATTTCAATCATTATTGCACGCCGTAGTGGCATGATTTTCGAGTTGAAGGTCCCAAGAGGGGCCTGGGATGAGCAATGTCAAAATTTCATGATTTGATAGTCATTTCTACACGATTTCTCGCCATGAATCCACTGGTGCAGTCAGATTTTGCATCCAACTAACAGATCTATGGTTCATTTTCAACTTGAGGTATATCCATGTATTTATGCCAATTTATTGTTGATATAATATAAAATCCTCTCCACTTCGAAGTAGGCCCAGAGACGTAGTCCATTCTTGGGATGAACTTCATTATCATGTCTTTTGTTCTTGTTCTTGTTCTCATCTTTTCTCCATGATCATGTCTTCTTCAACCATGTTGCACATAAGCTTTTATTTATGTTCTTAATTCAATTCATGTAAATGTCATCGATGAAAAGATCTCAGATCATGTTGGTATCAGAGCAGTCTTCTTTGACTTGAATTACGAGTGTGAATGCTTACCAAGGCCATGCTCAAAGCAGGTAAAGGAAAACTTAAGACTTTCCACCCAGAGATTGGACGTGCAACTTGAATAAGGAAAATGGAGAATGAAGAGAGATGTGTCGAACATGAGCATAATTTTCAAAAGATCTTCTACCGGATGTCACACATGGTAGAAAAATTGTATGCATATTATGAAGAGAGAGTGGAAAAAAAGGGGAAGAAGAAGAAAGCTAAAGAAGAGGATAATGATTCAGTGAACCATGGAATTGGAAGAGATCCTCCTAATCCTCCATCACCATCTTCAAGTTCAATCTCTTCTTCCTCCTCCTCTCATTCTCATCATTCTAGTTTTCATCCAAGTACTTCTAAAAAGCCATTGTTGAAACTAGATGTGGAATTTAATTTTCCCATGTTTAATGGAGAACCTAATGTAGATAAAATTAATAATTAGATCAGGTATATCAAAGTTTACTGACGTGTACAATAGATCAAAGAGGAAGAGGTGAATATCTAGTTGGATTCTATTCGAATGGAAGGCACAACCCTTGTATGGTGGGAGAGAAAACTTCAAAAAGGTAGTAAGAATAATGGTAAAATCCTTTCTTCATGGTCTGAATTTACTTCTGCATCGAAAAAAAAATTCTATCCATTGGGTTATGCTCATAAAGCCATCATGGAATGGAAAAATCTAAGATAGGGTAAAGGTCAGAGTATTCAAAGTTTCATATAGGATTTTAGGAAACAAGCATCTGCATTGAATGTTCCTTTAGATTATCATGAAACTTTGATGAAGTATATTGGTGCACTTCACAGTTACATTCACCATACATTATTATTGTTTAATCCCACAAACTTAGATGAGGTGTGTGTGCAAGCTAATCACCTTGAAAGAAGGGGAAATAATGTACAAGAAGCTCACAAGCATGGAAAAGACCATTTCAAAAGGAAATGAAAAGGAAAGGATAAGAGGATAGCTACAACAAAGAAAGAGGGAGAAAAATCATATTGCATTCATTGCCAGAAAGATGGGCACGATGATGAGCATTGTTGGAAGATGCATTCAGAGTTAATACAAAAGTGATTTGGTGGCCAAAGGAAGTAGAAAACAATTGCTATCATGCAAAAAGACCTAGGTTCTAACTCAGGGGATGAGGAAAATATCACAATCGTTGGATTATAAGGTAAAGTTTCATTTCATGCTAGTTCAAGCTCTGAAATTCCATCTCTTGAAAATGATAAAAGAAGAAGTGAATTATTCCACATAAGAGTAGTGACAAAACACACAAAAGTGGAAACTTTGTTTGATCCTAGCTCACAAGTTAACTTGATACCTAAAGAGATTGTAAAGAAATTGGGATTAACCACAACACCTCAACAGAAACCTTACCCTCTTGGTTGGGTACATAATAATTCAAAAATTCAGGTTACAAATCAGTGTAGAATGAAGTTTGTTATTGCTTCTAAGTTGGTAGATGAAGTTGATTTGGATGTGGTTCCTATATATATATGTGGTATTGTAATAGGGAGTCCTTATCTTTATGACTGAAAAACTATCTTGTTCTGAAAAGAGAACAAGTACCATCTCACGAAATATGGAGTGTAGTATATTGTTAGAGGTCATAGCATGAAGGTTAACCCATCACTTATTAGTTCAGGTCAAATGAAGAGAGTTATACATACTTGTAAGAAACTTGTTCTTATGATTGTAAAAATCAAAGAGCCCGATAATTCTAATGCTCTCGATGTTCTTAATCCTTTACATAAAAATGAAATGCTTGAGATGAGACATGTCTTTCAGTGGGGAGGTAGACAGAAAAGGGCCTTCGACACTTTGGGAGAAAATATCAACCCCACACAAATTATATCTCTACCAGACCTTCAATATCCATTCAAGGTTGCAACGAGTACCAGTGCATATGCCATGGGAATGCTCATGTTAGCCATGTTGAAAAATATGCTTTTGACGAAGTCTTCAAATATGTATTTGAGAGGCTAATCATTGGCTTGCAGGTGAAAATATTTTGGTTGTAGGACAAACTATTCTACCACTTGGGTAGACTTTGTATTCTACCATTATGAAAGTGCATGTAATTGGAGAAGCTTACACTTCTCTTGTATTTGGGCATTTTTGGGTAGAGAGTATTTTAGTACATTTGTTGAGGTTATGTTTGCCTCAAATGGAAGTAATTGTAACCATGATTGTAAAGGGGTGTGTGTTGTGTTTTTTTAAGCCCACTAATAGAAAATTGGGGTTGTACACACCACTCCCTGTTCCTTCTCCTCCTTGGAAGAGTATCTCCTTGGATTTTGTAGGGGGGTTTCCTATGTCAAAAATGGGTCATGACTACTTGTATGTAGTAGTGGCTAGGCTTAGCAAGACATGTGTCTTGATGCTATGTAAAAACAACATCACTACTGAATGGATTGATCACCTTTTCTTTTAGCATGTATGGGTCCACTTTGGACTTCCCACATCCATTATCTCTAATCAAGATGCTCGATTCCTTGGAAATTGTTTGTGGAGAATGATGGACACCAAGTTGAAGAGGAGCAATTATTTCCATCCATAGACTGACAACCAGACAGAGGTAGTTAATAGAGCAGTGGTTCACTTTCCTTGAGGTTTCTACAACAGATATCCTGAGTGGTGGTATGACCGAGTATAGTATGTGCAACACGCATACAACCAAGCCTTCATATATGGACCATTCACCATCTTGGAGAAAATTGGCACAAATGCCTTTCACCTTGATCTACCATTGTACATGCAGATATGATTAGTTGTAAATGAAGAGAAACTAAAAATTTATGACCCTCCAATGATCATGGATCGGAGGGAGAGTGTTTCATTACCTTCATTGGATGAGTTTTCTCCTGAGTACTTGGACGAGTTAAAGGAAAATATCATCCTGGACAGAAGAACGAGGACTTCACGCAAGGGTGATTTTGAATATCTTTGAGTGGGCCTTAAGGGAACCCATCCAAGTAAAGTAATCCAGGTGGAAATCGGTGGCCACCCACCTATTCCACTAGCTCAAAACATGGGTTTCCACCTTGGTATTTTTTGTACAATTTTTTGGGTCCTGAACTTCTGGGGCCGTTTTGAGGCTCTAAGTGACATTTTTTGGGAACGATAGTGCCTAAACGATAGTTGAATGAATATTTAGGGCTGAAAAAAATATGTAATCCTCAAGTATACCTTTTCGATGAGGTATAGAATTCCCTAAATGGATATTGTATGCAAACGTTACACCCTTAATAAGTTGACATACCAACTACCCCCATCGGGGCCTGCAAACCTTTTGGCGTTTCATCTTCCGGGGTTAGGGTTTTGGATTTTCTTTATGTTAACAAGGCCTCTAGAGCCTCATTGTAAACATCATCATCATCTTCTTGCAAATGATTGTAGCCATCACATCTCTTCTCGGAGATAAGATGCCACCATTATAATGAGTTATTCACTCTGTAATTTTACAGTTTCTGTACATTCTCTCAGTAATAAAAATTGTGCATTACTGTATATTTGTGTTTATTGCAATATTTCTATGTATATCACAATATATCTGTATATTTCATTGTTATATATCTGCCTTCATTTTGTTCTAAAAAATAATCCGGATCAATGGTATCAGAAAAGACTACTCCTTGTCGTTTCTTAGTGCATTTCCCCGATGAGGTCAAGGTATAGAGAGTTGGGTCTCGAGCTAGTCTCTCTTGAGGAAAACCACTCTCTCCATCCCAAGTGGCCTCCCATGGAGGAAGAGAAGAGGAACAAGTGAGTAGAAGATCCCATTAATTTGTTTCTCGTGAAAGCCCTCGTGCAACATAGGAATGAGATGTTGGACAATTTTTCCCAAATCCTTCAATGATTGCCGACAATAACAGACATGCCTTCATCAAGAAATCTCTTTGGAGATGCTATCCTATTCAAGGTACAAGCTAATTTTGATATTCTCGTATTTGAAGGTCATATCGATGCAGATGCTTTGGAAAAATGGTTAAATTTGCTAGAAGGTTATTTCTTTGTTCACAATTTTTTTGACAGAGAAAGAATCACCTTTGTGCTCCTTAAAGCTCTCCCCCATGTCAAACATTGGTGAGAAACTTACTCGGAGAAAAATTCCATAAAGGAGTCTGGAATATTTTGGGTCGAGTCCACTTGGGATTTTTTATGGATGCAGTCAAGGAGAAATATTACCCCGTGGGAAACTATGATGACTAGTACATGAGATGGATCATGCTACATCAAAAGCGGGACCAAACAGTCTCGGAGTTCACAAATACCTTCCATACCTTGTGCACCATGCTGGGTATCAAAGACTCTGAGCAGGGTTTGGTTATGAAATATCACGGGGCTCTACACAAGTACATCCAAACTGAAATGGAGTTTTCATCACTGGGAGTCACTTGAAGATATGTTGTCAAAATCGAGCACAAATTTAAGCAACAGAACAAGCAGGAATTTGGGTTTGCAAATATGCAATAGCCAAAGTACGGTAAATGTATCCCTAACTCACTAAATAGTCAACCTCAAGACAATCAGTCCAAGCCATAGGAAAAGAAAAGAAACATAAAGACAAATAAGGAAACTGGGAAGTGGTGTGACTTCCACAAAATCCCTTGGTACAACATCGATGAATGTCGCTCGAAATAGTCATTGGTAGCTGAGACTTGAGACAGATAATTGATACAGAACCCACTACTACCCCTGCAACTGCAACAATCTAACCAAAAGAATTAGAAAATCCTGAGGAGGGGGAGCGCCTTTTCAACATGCAATTTTATAAATTAAATGTAATTTTCACTATGTTAATGATTTTTCTCCTTAATTGGCACTCTTTTCTTTTTTATATTATATTAATATATCTAATAATCTCTATAAACGTGCTTGTGGATACCATACCCGAAAAAAAAAAATAAAAAAAAATCAAATCAAACATAAGGCTTCCCACATATTTTGGAAATCAAGGTCTTTCCAACTTCTAAATTGGAGTTAAATATTCGGGGTATCCTAAACAGACTAACGAAACCTGTAAGTGCTATGCAGATCAAATAATTTCAATGCAATTATATTTCATAGCTTGGCGTCAGAAGTTATTAGTGGTATATATGATTTGCTGAAACCAGTTTTATCTTTAGAAATGTAATTTGAATAACGGAAATTGTGATTTAGTATAAATCGTGAAATTCCGAAAAAAAAAAATACAAAACGTAAAACAATTAGATAAAATATTCTCTGTTTGATATTTTTCATATTTTTCATATCACTCAACTAATATGTACTCAAGTCTGCAAAATAATCTGTAACATCCCACTTGCTTAATCTCACATAGCCGTCTTAGCTCAGCTGGTAGAGCGCGTGGCTTTTAACCACGTGGTCGTGGGTTCGATTCCCACAGACGGCGAAGCCGAATTTTATTAACTAATATGTCCGACCGGAGTGGATGATGAAGTTCCTTTTCAAGCGAGGAATGTAAATCTAAATGTAGTTGTTATAACATTAAAAAAATATTTTCTCCCATATTTTTATGACCGTGTAGAATCTGTACACTGAGATGATAGAAAGCTGGTGTCTGAATTATGAGATTGTGAATATTTTGTATGTAGATGAGAATATTGTGTGTAGATAGATAAAATGCATGTAGGATGAATAAGACAATGCCCTTAATGATGAGAATGATGGTGTGAGAGATAAATGGGAAAGTCTGAGATTGATGGTGTGAGAGATAAATGGGAAAGTCTGAGATATTATGTCAGCCAGAATAGAGAGGTTTGAGTGATAAGATGAGTTTTAGATTTGAAGTTATTATGCATTTTGTTCCATTAACAATGGATGTAGGAATGATGCAATATAGAAGAAGGAATGGAGGTGTCAAATCCTTAGATCTTATAATAAAAATGTGTTCATTGGTGTAAGTAAAGATTGGTTTGAATGAATAGAAGTCATTAAGGAAGGTTTACCTCGTTCATTGTGCATTCTGATTGCAAAGGTTTGCAGGTTTGATTGCACCGTTGTTATAGTGGGATATTCATATGTTGGAATTTTGATCTATTTTAATAATCCTTTTAGCTACACCAAAATCTTCGGTAATATAAAAACTAAATTTGAGTGTGAATTTTCGGATTGATGTCATAGTGTTTTCCTTCACTTAGATACTAACATTACCAATGATTTTGATGCCATGCCTTTGAGGGTCATTTTTGGCTTGTTTGATTTGTGGTTGTTATCGATATGATGTTATATGTTTATATCACAACAATGGCACATCGTATGTTCAGATTTTTTGTTTTATAATAATAATAATAATAATCTACTTTTAAGGTCACGACCAAGCCAAACACCAAATTAGTGTATGAAACCCCCTTGTTTGTGGGACAACACCAAATTAGTGTATGAAACTTCCTTTTTTGCGGGACAAGGGACCCCCTCCGTGCAACGGTTTGAATGCTAAAGTCTACAGAGGTATACATACCCTACCCCCCTCTGTTTTTGACCCTGTGACCTCGAAGGAGGAAACACATTTTCTTAACCATTAGGCCCACTCATGTTGTATTAAAAGATAATCTAATTTTTAAGGTCATAGCCAAGTCAAACACCAAATTAGTGTTTGAGACCCCCTTGTTTGTGGGACAAGGGACCCCCTCCATGCAACGATTTGACTCCTAAAGTCTATGGAGGTATACATACCCTACCAAATAGAAAGTGGGATAGAACTCACAATTCAACTCAACACATTCATTAATCAGAAAGGATTACATTTATAAGCTTTGAGAGTTGTTAACTAACTCCTTAGAAATAGGATCAAAATGGATCTCTAGTTATACGTATCCTACTAATCTAACAGAATTCTAATTTTAGCATTTTGACATTATTATTCCAATTCTTCCCCTTAATGGAGAAATGGATTCTCTACCACACCTAACTGTTTCCTTGACAAACATCTGCAACAACACTTTAGCCTTCATTTCTTGTTTCTCCCAATCTGTTCCAGCAGCACCTGTGGGCTTGGCTTCATCTCCTTTTACAATAGCCCACATATTCCATGCTTCAAAAATCGTCAATATCTTAAATTTCCAATCAATGTAATTATCGCCATCCAGCTTGGATGCTTCATTCAGATAATTTTCTGGGAATGAAGTTGACATTTCAGCAATAAAAAATTCTTTAACCAACTCAAAAAAAAGAATACCTCCACACAGACACTATGGTGTCTTCACATAGGCAACTCAGCTCTGCAATGGGTTTCCACACGGTGGATCCTCCTCTATTTGCCAAACGATTGTCTTCACTTCTCCATGCGCCAAACAACTCTATCACGCAGCAGATAATCTCCTTCCGTAGCTATGCACAAGCCCACAGATCACACACAACTCTACGCAGAGGGAGAGGAATATTGCACGAACTCATCCACAACACGCAGCTCGAGCTCAAGCTCACAAGCGAATGCGAATACACCAAAAAATTTAGTTATGGCAAGTAGCACCTACGCAGGCAGCACCACTAGCAAACACAGTACGCAACTATATATATCGCCAACAACATGCACAACACGGACCCACAGATGGTGCGCAGCTCCTCCAGGCAAATGTTACAGCTTATATAACACTGATGGACAACGATAGGTAGCAACAATCTCAACTCGCGAATTTGCGCAACAACCTGGACCACGATTACACAAAACAACAGAATATAAATAATGTGAAATAAGTGAGTACACCAGCTCAAGGTGATTAAACACAAATTCACTCAGCTCTATGCGCAGCTCCACCATAAATCAAGCAGAGGAGGGATCTCTCGATTCACTGAGCTCTGATACCAAAATAGAAAGTGAGATAGAACTCACAATTCAACTCAACACATTCATTAATCAGAAAGGATTACATTTATAAGCTCTGAGAGTTGTTAACTAACTCCTTAGAAATAGGATCAAAATGGATCTCTAGTTATACGTATCCTACTAATCTAACAGAATTTTAATTTTAGCATTTTGACATTATTATTCCAATTCTACCCCCCTCGGGTTTTGAATCTATGACCTTTGTTGGCACAAGCCAATTTTGGGAGAAAATCAATGAAGTTTTGAAGGAATCAAGGCAACACCAGAAAATGGGGAGCATGCTCGAAACAAAGGAAAAACAACACCAGAAACGGAGGAAAACCAACGCCGAGGAAAAACAGTTACAAAGTGGACAAACTGTTGCAGAGCAGTTGGAAAGTGGACAAACTTAATCCTCTTAGGGTTAGGTTTTTTGTAAGGGCTTTGTCCCATTTGTTGGTATAAGTAGAATGTATTAGGGTCACTGTGAAAAGAGTTAGTTTGGTTGTAGGTTGGTTGGTAGTCTAAGTTTTGTGAAGATTATTGCGATCGGTGGAGATCGATTGTAATGGAGGAAGAATTGTCCAATGTGCGACACTGGATTTTGCATGAATATTAATAAAGAGTTGAATCGACTCATCTTTGTGGACGTAACCCCAAGAGAGGGTGAGTCGCGGTATATCTAGGTTATGTGTGAATGTTTGCAGTAGTTGTGATTATATTTGCTTTAATGAGTTTTATGATGAACATGTTAGAATGATAAAAGAAATAATACTGCACACTAAGGATAACTAATGAACTCTGTAGAACATCACTAAATGGATGAATGTCATAGTTAGTATTCAGATCTGAATCTTATGTTGCAGTAAATGAATATATGTCATTTGGTATATGTTGTTATAATGGTTAATGAAATTTTGTTGGAATAGTTGTGTCACTGGTCAGAACTAAGATCCCTCTAGGGTTAGCATATTGAATAGGTATTCGAGGGCTAGCAATTGAGTAGATCTCATGCTCCTGAGAGAGAAGCACATCCCATCCCATGGTTGCAGAAAACTGAGTCCTGCAACCACCCATTGAAGCCATCTCGGGTGAGATTGTGCAATGCATTTTGTGCGTCGTGTTTCCTTCTAGTATCCAAAAGGGATGATGGTCAAAGGGAAGTTGGTAATCATGTAGTTAGAACCCGTGTCAGCTCATTCTAGCCAACAACCTTGATGGAGGAAACACATGTTCTTAACCATTAGGCCCACTCAAGTTGTATCAAAAGATAATCTAATTTTTAAGATCATGGCCAAGCCAAACACCAAATTAGTGTATGAGACCCACTTGTTTGTGGGACAAGGGACCCCCTCCATGCAACAATTTGATTGCTAAAGTCTACGAAGGTATACATACCCTATCCCCCTCTGGTTTTGAACCTATGACCTCGAAGGAGGAAACACATGTTCTTAACCATTAGGCCCACTTAGGTTGTATTAAAATATAATCTAATTTTTAAGGTCATGGCCAAGCTAGACACTAAATTCGTGTATGAGGCCCTCTTGTTTGTGGGACAAGGGACCCCCTTCATGCAATGATTTGACTACTAAAGTATATGGAGGTATACATACCCTACTCCCCTCTAGTTTTGTACCTATGACCTCGAAGGAAGAAACACATGTTCTTAACCATTAAGCCCACTTAGATAAAAGACTAAGATGTACATTTAGAAGGCAAATGTATGCATATGTGATTAAGCTGTACATTTAGAAAGTAAAAATATACATGTGTAAAAACAATATGAAATGATATACATTTACATATATAAATGTACACTTTCACCTTTAAAAAATGGTTAATAAAAATATATATTTTTATATGTAATATACAAATTCAAATCTTCAATATAAATATAAATATTAATATTAATATTAAATAAAATCTTATCATAAAATAAAATAGGTTAATACCTTAATTTTTCTGTAAATTATAATGTATAATGATAAAAACCTACATACTCAAATAAAATAAATATATCATTATATTAAAAAAAAATAATATATATAATAAATTACACACTTAAAAAGTATACACTACAAATAAATAAATAAATTATAATTTTAAAATGTCATAATGAATAATGAATAATCACTTTTAAAATGTCACAATGAATAATCACAATTGTTTTATGAAAAGAAATTAAATTATTATCAATGACCTTCCTATACATCATTTTAAAATGACTGTAAATTATATTTAAATTACCTTTATAAGACGCGTGTTTAAAGGATTGTCAAATAAATCATTAAAAAGAAAAAATTATATTTAATACTACTTTTTACAAAAACTTATGTTTCAAAGTTTTTCAAATAAAATCATGACAATTTAAGATAGAATATGAATCAGAGTTAAATTAATTATGGTAAATTTAAAATTAAACTACAGTTTATTTATTTTTTAATCCATTTTCACGTGAAAGTTTGATAAAGTAGAGTTTAATGGTCCAACTAATCTTCACCACAACAATAATGTATATTAAAATTTTAATGATATAAAATAATAATTATGTATATGAGTTGATCATATCCACCCACTAAAATAAATTTCTCACTTTATAATTTTGAAATATTTTTCTAAAAAATCATTGTTAATAAATTTCTCACTTTATAATTCTTAAATATTTTTCTAAAATATCATGGTTTATGTATACAAGTTTTATTTAATAATTTTTCAAAATTATTATTGTTTATATATAAAAGTTCTATTTAATATTTTTATGCAATTTATAATTAATGAATATTTAAATATATAAAGTATATATAATATTCTTTTATTAATATTAATATATAACTAGCACATCTATATAAGAATGGATAATAATAATATATAACTAGCATATCTATATAAGAAGGATGGTGAACGCTAATATGAATTACTAGAGGAAACATATGCACAAGATTTGTTTTTTATATTAACATATATACAAGATTAAGATTTGTTTTTATATTGATTAGACAGAGAACCCCTGCGCGGAGACTCACCAGCAACGATCGCGACTATTCGGCCCCCACTGATACATTGGAATGGGCGAAGAAGAGGGGGGAAACCCCCCTCATACCGCAATGTTGCGACCAATGATAGATCAGGTACCAGAGCAAAGAGACCCACTTTCGAGCCGCCACTGCAGGTACGCGAGCAGCTCTTGGCCAGGGAACAAGGCCTCAAAAAGGAAATGGAGACAGAAGCCAGAACCTCCCAACCAAAGCCACCCCAGGGATGGGAGCCAGGCAAATGCATTCCACAAATGGAGAAACCGTCGAGATACCTCATCAGCTCAACTAGGGTTGGAGAGCACACACAATTCATGAGAGAGCATGCCCTTATTGGCAAATTTCTGGGACTCTGGCCAACAAAGAGGGACCTCAACAAATGGATCAAGCACTGGTGGAATCCCAAAGGGGATTATGAGGTCCAACTCAGCTCCAAAGGCTTCTTTACAATCATTTTATACAATCTAGAGGACAAGGACAGGATATTTGAAAATGGGCCGTACTTCTACAACTCGGCATGGCTGTTCCTACACTTCTGGACTGAAAGATTTAGCCCGGACAAAGAAGATTTCACCATGGCCCCTATATGGATCCGCCTATACTCCTTGCCGCAAGAGTTTTGGCTGGAAGAGATTCTAATGGGCATAGGGAATACTCTAGGGAAATATGCCAAAGCTTCGGAAGCCACAAGACAGCGAAAATATACCTCATATGCCAGGATCTGTGTTTACATGAACATCTCCAAGGCACTCCCTGGAGTGGTGACCCTTGAATACCAGGATGAGGACTGGCAACAAACTCTGGACTACGAGCACATTCCATTTAGATGCAGGAGATGCCATGAGCACGGCCACCTATATCGAGATTGCCCTCTTATTAAACAAGCCACCAGAGCAAACGACACCACATAGAAGGATGGCTTCACCACGGTCGCATCAAAAAAGAGAAACCCACCAAGGAAGCAGATCCCGAACTCCAGACAAAAAATTGCAACCAAAAACTCTTATGAGATTTTGGATCAGTTGCCAGAAGATGAGGAAATTTAGGACCCACACAAGGACTCTCAACAGCCGCAAAAAAATGGCCCAAATCCTAACCCCTCTCCCCAAGCATGTGAAACCTACACAAAAGAAATAGGAGACAGGGATGGGGACACCCCAATGCTGCTGGACGACAGAGATCTATTAGGAATAGATCTAGAAAAGCTCGAGGAAGCCCTAAATCAAAAGGACCTGCAAACCCTCCCTGAAGAACAATTGCGCAAGGTACATAAGGTATTTATCAATTCCTCAGTAGGATCCATAGCACGTCTGGGTATAGCAACAGACTCGAGCTCTGGCTCGAAGAGAGTCATTCGAGAAAACAAACGAAGAGGATGAAAAACCACGCACCAACTGATCAAGAAAGCGGACAACCTCTTGATAAATTCAGGTCAGATTCACAAGCTTTCGAAGGGATACCTCCACACAACACCACCCTCTTAATGATGAAGATAATCACCTGGAACATTAGAGGACTTAATGGTAGATCCAAGCAAAGGATCCTCCGAGACTGCATCACAACAGAAAAGCCAGATATTCTATTGTTACAGGAAACCAAATGCCGAGGAGTAGAGGCTGAAACCATCTTTCAGCGTATATGGCGAGAATGCAATTCCATAACAATAGATTTCACAGGCGCCTTAGGTGGCCTTGCTATCTTATGGAACCCATCCAACATCACTATCAACAAACCCTTTTCAACGATAGGCACAATAACGACTCACTTCGAGGTCATCGACTCGAATCAGGAAGGTGCCATCACCAATGTCTACGGGCCTCACAATCACCAGGACAAAGACAAATTCATGGAGCGGCTTGAACTAATCAAGACCCTAGCAACAACTCAAAACTAGATCTTAGGAGGCGAATTCAACATGATCTTGACGCTGGAGGAGAAAACAGGAGGCACCAAAAAATTAGAGCAAGACAGTGGTAAGTTTAAAGCTCTCATTGATCATCTAAAATTAGTAGATATAGAAAATAGCAATGGTACCTTCACCTGGTCTAATCGCAGATCAGGCAATCAACACATTGCATGCCGACTGGATCGCTTCTTAGTCACTGAAGAAATAATGGAATCTGGCTCCTATCTGGAAAGCCTCATTCTACCAAAAGTAGGTTCAGACCACTGGCCTCTGGCACTTCAGCTAGACATGGGAGAGCTACCCAAGTATAAGCCTTTTCACTTCGAGAAATTCTGGTTATCGCATCCGGATTTTCAGCAGCTAGCCAAATCCTGGTGGGTGCAGGTGGAAATAGACCATGGCTCCAGCACGTATAAATTCCAGCAGCGCCTTCAAAACTTCAAGCAAATGCTGAAACAATGGAACAAAAATTGCTTTGGAAATATACTTCAAAGCATAAGGAGCATAGAAAGCAGGCTGGTGGAGATTCAAAAAACATTCATTTCTGGATCCAGAACCATAGAATTAATGAAGGAGGAGGAGCAGCTACAGGAACAACTAGAAGAGAGAAGGAAGCAAGAGGAAATCCTATGGAAGAAAAAATCCAGAGTGCAACGGCTCAAGGAAGGGGAAAATAACACAAATTTTTTTCATAGAGCTATGATTCACAGGTGACACGTCAACAAGATCACTCACTTGGAGGACAGTCAGGGCAACACAATCAGGGAACACTCCAAAATCGAGGCTGAGCTGCTCAAGTACTACCAAGACCTTCTAATGGAACCAAAGAAGGACAGAACGGAAACCATACGCAGAGTCACCGGACATATACCTTCACTGGTAACTACCGAGCAAAATGCAACTTTAACTCGGCCGATCACCCAAGAAGAAGTGGATCAAGCAGTAAAAACCATGCCTCCAAGAAAGGCCCCTAGCCTGGATGGATTTACAACAGATTTCTTCCACCACTGCTGGGACCTGGTCAGAAAAGAAGTGTGGGAAGTGGTAGAGGAATCAAGAGCTTCAGGCATGGTCCTACCAACTCTCAATGCCACCTTTCTCACCCTCATTCTAAAAGAAGAAAGAGTCACAAACCCTAAACAGTTCAGACCCATAGCCCTGTGCAATGTCATCTACAAAATTATAACGAAGGTAATAGCCAATCGACTCAAACCTATTCTGCCATTCGTCATTTCCAAGGAACAGGAAGGGTACGTAGAAGGGAGACAAATCATGGATAGCGTCATCTTAGCTCACGAGATCATCCACTCCCTCAAGACTTCAAGAACTCCAGGTATGCTAATCAAACTCGATCTTTCGAAAGCTTTCGATCAAGCCAGCTAGCAATATCTTAGAGCTGTCTTAGACTCTTTTGGTTTCGATCAGGGTTGGGTAAACTGGGTCATGAATCTCACCTCCTCAGCCTTCTTCTCCATTCTGATAAATGGTGTACCATCCAAACCTTTCTCACCATCCAGAGGCATCAGACAGGGGGACCCCCTCTCCTCCTTCCTGTTTGTACTTTTGGCGGAAGGCCTGGGACGATACATTAAGGCATCAGTCACTGAAGGCTCCCTCAAAGGTCTGCCTCTGCACAATATTCAACCAACACCCTCTCATAGCCAATTTGTTGATGACAACCTCCTCCTGAACTCCCCCACGGTCAGGGAAGCTAATAGGCTCAACTCCATCCTATCCAACTTCACCGAAGCCTCAGGCATGTCACTCAACTTGGAAAAATCCAAGCTCTACTTTTTTAATACCCCGGCTTCTGTCCAACTCCATATTTCCAGACTTTTGGGGATACCTAGGAGATCCCTTCCGTCCAACTATCTCAGTGTTCCCCTCACAGGAGCGGCAACCAGATCCATCTCCTGGGACAGCCTTCTCCTTTCCATCTCCAACAGGCTAAGCAATTGGACCTTTAGACCCCTCAATATTGCTTCTCGGCTGGTACTCCTCAAGTCCGTTCTGCAAGCCCTACCCACATATCTCTTCACCGCTCTGGCTGCTCCCAAACAAGTTATCAGAGCCATCAGAAACCTTCAGCGAAACTTTCTCTGGCATGGTCACCAACCCAACAAGAAATGGGCTCTAGTCAACTGGGACAGACTATGCATGCCAAAAAGCCAAGGAGGACTGGGACTCCGGGATCCAGGGAAACTCAATCAAGTAATGGGAGCTAAAATCTAGTGGAGATGGCTAAAAACTCCAACAGCCGCCTGGGCACAACTGTGGAAACAAAAGTATGCCCCCCTCACACCGGAGAACCAGCTAATCTGGCATAACAACCGAATACATGGTTCCAACATATGGAATACCGCTTGGCAAAATCACACACTGGTACAAAATCATGCCTTATGGGAGATAAGAGATGGAGAAAGTGCCATGTTCTGGCAAGACTCATGGCAGCAACTCAAACCCTTGGATGAAATGGAGGAGCTATCCAATCTCAAAAGAGCTCTCCATCAGAACACCTCCCTAAGGGTTAAGGACCTTTGGAAACCCCAAGCATAGAAACAACTGTGGCGCCAATGGAAGATCTCGAATCAAGAGCTCGGAATCCCGGAAAATTTCAATCTACAAAGCTAGCAATTTCAAGCTAACCGTAGGAAAATACCCAATCGAGAGGGACCGGACATCCTGAGGTGGGGATACTCCACAGCCGGCACCTTCACAATCAAAGAAGCTTATTCTCTGCAGGGAAATCACCAGGGTCAAAAAAAGGAGCACATTTGGAGCAAAGTCTAGAACCCCGTTCTTTGGCCTAAGGTTTCCACCTTCTTGTGGCTAGTGGTGCACAATAGAGCCTTAACGTGGGATAATCTAAGGAAAAGAGGCTTCATTGGACCATCCCTTTGCGTTCTCTGCTATCAACAGGAGGAAACTAAAGAACACCTCTTTAATGGATGTCACTACAACCAACAGATCTGGGACCAAGGAGCGCAAATAATGCACAAATCCAACCAAAATCGGAGCAACATCAATGACACAATTGAGAATTGGGACCGCAGTACCTACAACAACCCTCTACTAAATCTCATCTGGCAAATTTTGCCGGGATTTATTCTCTGGCAAATTTGGAAGGAACGGAATAAGAGAATATTCCACTCCCAACCATCCCTGCCAGAGGCCACATGGGAGAAAATCAGCTCATTAATCAAGGAAACAATCATGAGTAAGTCTTGGACAGAGGAAGATTTTCACTGCAACCCAGAGGAACAATGCATTCTTCAAAAATGGCATCCCATACTAATCAATCAACCGGGACCAAGGAATCACAAGCGTCAACAGACTAGTCCAACCAACTGGACTCCCCCTCCATCACATTTCATCAAAGTAAATTTTGATGGAGCCTCCAAAGGCAACCCGGGAACAACAGGATATGGGGCAGTGCTCATAAATTCCAGCGGCGAAATCCTTGGTCTGGATGCGGGATTTCTAGGGGACACAACCAACAATGTAGCCAAGCTAACATGACTACTGCAGGGTCTCCAAACAGCCATGGACAAAGGCTACCACAGGATAATCCTAGAGGGGGACTCACAAGTCATCATCAAGCTAACCACCAAGATTCTCCATGGATGCAACCCTGCAAAAATCTCACCAAGCTAGAGACTCTCTGGTTTGCTCGAAGACTTCAACCGCCTCCTCCAACCCCATCTCAACATCATTCCCTCCCACATGAAACAGGATGCAAACAAGGTTGCGGATTGCCTAGCAAACGAAGCAGTCGAAACGGGAGTCGAACACTTTTGCTGGGAAGCCCACATCTCAATAGATTCAGAAATCTTCACTCGGTGCCAAACCTTAGCCACTAGAGACCTTCAACCCCTGGATGGGGTGACATGTTGCGCGATGGAGCCACGCGGGATCAGGCCGGGACGCGATATTAATGCATCTACCGGCCACTATCCCTTCAGACTTTAACTCTCCATGGATCAGAGCAGCCACATTCATGCGATGAGCCCCTTCACGCAAGGGAATGGTTCCAACCATCAACACACTCACTAGCAGGTTTTAATGGCCATGGCGGTCATGTTATCCCTCCTCCTTATCATCCAAGTCGACAAAGCAAAGCGCCAGTCGCTCTTTGCAACCTCCGCTCCACCGGAACAACAACATTGTAGCAGAATTTCCTCCACTCCACTGGAACAGCAGCAGCACTCTGTGGCCCCGTCAGAGTTCTGGAGCAGAGCGACCCATTTGGAAAGAACCCTGGTAATCTTCAGGACCCCCACCATGCCCAGAGTGAGAGGGAAGTCGCGCAGGGGATCTTCCTGGTATACAGCCGAATCACGACGCCAGAGGAAAAAGCAATTTGAGAAGGCAATAGCAATGGCAGCCATCCGAAGGCGCACAACACCACGAACGCCTCCAATGGCATACGTGGAAGAAGTTATCCCAGAGGATGGCTTGGAGAGCTTCCCCGAGCACACTCTGTTTACAGTGCCGGATAACTGGAACCCACCTTCGGAGTTTGGTTCAGACAACAAGCCTCCGCCTGCGAGCATTCTGCCTGGCCCCAGCGCCACCAGCCTAGAGGAGCCTTACACCACCTGCTATATAGAAGAGGAGATTCCTCCTGAACCACCCATGGAGGCAGCGCTACAAGCCCACAACCAACAGGCACACACGCCTCATGATGCAGCAGAGACCATTCCCCCGGTGTCAATCGATAGCCACAGGCAGGAGTAGCCACTCTTTGTTGACTCGGGGTACCTCACTCTCCTTTTTGAGTTGAGGAGTCTGTTGGATGATCAGGTCTTTCGCCTCACACGAATTGACCAGAGACTCGACCTGCTCTTCGCGACTCACTCCAGAACTCTTCCAAAGAAGCAATGTCCAACGTGCGCTCAGGCTTATGCGTTTCCAACAGGGTGGCGACATCACGAGGACGAGGACAAGCACGCAGGCTCAAAGGTTAAATGATGTTCGTGATTAGAAATTGCTTTTTCTGTTATGATTTAGGCTTCGGGCCAGTTAGCTCTTAGTTTTCTTAGAACCAGTGCATGGCATACAGTTTAAACTTCATGTCTGATAGTCCTGGTTTCCTTCGGGCAGGACGACACACTGTTAATTTTGTGAATTTTGTTAGCTGGG